>JARHVA010000963.1:3487500-3675000 GCA_037957365.1 Torreya grandis
TGTGAATAAATGGTAACATTATCTCTATTTTACTCTCTCTTTACCTCTCTTTTATTTATTACTCTCTTCTCTCACAAAAATTAACTATCATCTCTAACAAAGTTTGACACTTCTTGGAACAAGCACGTAGCTTGGTAGCCCACTCAAATATCTGCTAACAAACATTTTTTGGTAGTGTTTTCTTACTTGTAGGTAGTCCTCCCTAGCCAAAGAGGATTGCTCACAACATCTGGATATGGTGGACAAGCCAATTCAGGTTCATTCTAATCACTTATCCTTATCATTCTTCTATATATTTTTTAGACTTGAAATAGACAAATTTTAGTGAAACATTTCTGGCACGCTCGGTGGTACCCTAGAGTGTTCATTGGGTTCATTGCTTGTTTTAAGCATTCATATAGGTGCATTATAGTGAAAATTTCCTTTCTTGCACTTTTTCTCTTTTTCTTCCTCAAAACTAAAAATTCAACATTTTATTTTCTATTTAAAGGAAATAAACTAAAATCTCTTCTTATTTTCCACTCTTCTGTTTTCTTTTCCTCTAAAAGCAATTTATCACATCCCTTACAATTTAAAAATAATCTCTTCTGTGTCTCTTTCTTGTATGCACATTAGGATAGTGAATTTCATTCTCTATTCCTATTTCATCTTTGATTTCATTTGAATCTAAACATTATAGATTCGGGCTTAAAACTTACTGCACTTCATTGTTTGCTTGTTGCATATATTATCTCACCTAGTTAATTACAAGCATTATGAATAAATTATAGTTCACCTATGTTACACAACCAAATCACACTCACACAAACAAACATCTAAACTCACCTGAGATAAGGCCCATCGATATTTCATCACCTAGTGGATTACCTTACCCTACTTAGCTATCCTACTTAGATTTCACCACCAAGGGGAGAACCCACTTTGTTCTCTAATAGAGTATAAACTCTAGGTGGAAGGTATATTTTGGCTAAGCAGCCTGGCTTAGATTTAGGACCATGAAGTGTAGGGAACAATCCCTTATAACAAGCCATGTACCTAGTCTAACATAGATTTTCTCTTGAGCACTCAAACCAACTTGAAACTAGCTCTAGATTGATTTATAGTACCTTCGATAACCAAATTTTCTTCTCACTATCTGATTAAGGCATAAGCCAACATGAGACTAAAATTAATCTCTATGAGTTACTAGTTGTTGGATGTATGTTCTTTTTCTACTTTTCTATTACCTTCTATATTTTGGAGTTGGTAAGGACTTTTTTTTGTTGATTCATAAAATTAACACTATTTCTAATACTCAATTTGTATAACATATTATATCAATTTTTTTAGTGTTCTTCCTTCTTACACAGACCTCTTGCATCCTTTGTTCTACCTAGATTTTACTTCTAGGTTTCTAAAACTTTGGTTTTCCATCTCCTCAAGATATCATAGTGACTAGCATCAGTTAACTATACTGACATCAGCATATTTTAGCTATCGACATAAGTTAATCTCATCGACATCGACAAACTTTTACTACCAACATCATTCAAGCAATCGATGTCGATGACTATGTAATTTTCATTTGCTCAAAATAGCAAGCTAAAATAACCCACTTACCTACACCCAAACCTAGTTTTTATTTATTCTATCACTAACACATGGTAGTAAGACTATTTATACTTCTTCTTGCATGGTATTGATGTGAGCTCAAGCCAAAAAATTTTTAGATTACGTAAGTCAATAACCACTTCCACCTTCCCCTCTTGTTTCTAATTCTATCATGGAGCATACTTTAGATACAAAGCATACTCCTAGCCTCAGCCAAATTCCCATCATGCCTGAAAGAGATCAATTTTTTTTTTAAATATCTAGATCACAATGTGGTAGCCCTTTAGCATTACCTTGCCATGAGCCAAACCCATAATTCTTTGAGTGATCCAATCTATGGTTTGTCAACCTCTTTAATGAAGATAACTTCAGTTTTAGCTACCTCCACTATTTTCCCCATGGTTACTCAAACCACCACCTCGACAAGTAACCCAACCATAAACAATGTCCAAAGTTTAGCATCACTAACTATCCAATCCCACATAAACCCTAGCATGGTTTCCCTACTTTCACAACTACAACTAGTTCAGTCAAGTCTCACCCCATTTCAAATTTTGGTGGTACCTATTATATCTACTCTTACACCTATAATTGCCTAAGTTATGACTCACCCTTCATCTATTCTAACCATGCCAATAATCTAACCTATAATAACAACATCCAACCAAAGCATTGTCTCTAACCCAATTGGACAATCCCCTTTTCGTTCTGCCCCCCAACCTATGACTCATTATCATTATGTTTCCCCAAAACAACCTTAGTAAGCTATGCCATACACTCCCTCTACTTCCTATCATGTTCCCTATAATTTAGTAGGTATCCCCTAAACTAATCCCTCTTCAAACCTTATTAAGATGTTAATGGACAAGATGTCTAATCTAGAGACATCTATTTCTAGTTTAAAGAATGTATTATCTTATGACTAGATATGCAATAAACCCATCCATCCTTTTGTGCCTATTCACCCCTATCCAAACCAATGGAAACTCCCCAAATTTACTCATTTATAGAGTAAATAGGACCCACAATAGCATTTTTGATCATTTAGACATGCTTGTTATTTAATAGGGCATGATGATACATTATTACTTCATACTTTTCCTATGTCTCTTTCAGGTGCTACCTTGGATTGGTATAGCTCTATAACTTAGCACTCCCTTTTCTCATTTATCCAAATTGCACAAATATTCCTAGACCATTTTTCTATTAACATTTTTAAAAAGGTTTCTATTACAAACCTTTATTCTATCAGATAATTTGATGATGAATCTATCACAAATTTTGTTTCTCATTAGAGAGGTTTGATCAATCAACTCTCCTCCTTACCCCAACCTGAGCTTATTTATCTCTTTTCAAGGGCATGTGCTAAACACATATTGTCCACAATCTAGGTACAAACTTTCCACACATTTTATGAGGCCTTTATAATGGCATGAAAACTCAAGATTCAGGCTATCAATAAAGGCAGAGTCAAGTTGCACAGTAAGAACCCCAATTCCAAATCGAATGACTCCTCCTCTTCTAAAACTTCTCCTTCTAACCAAAAATCTACAGTCTCCACCAAGTTAGTGGTCATTAAGTCAGCTTCTTCTACAACCACAAACCAATTGACTTCCCAAAATCCAACTAATCAATTCTAACAATGGTATGAACAAAGACAATACACTCCCATTGGGGAGTTATATACATCCATTTTGGAAAAAATATTGCAACAAGGTGTCATAAGCCTTCCTCAAATCAAATCTCTTATATAGTTTGACCCTTCCCATCTTATTCCAACTTAGTACAAGGAAGATGAGTTTTGTGGCTAACATCGAGTTAAAGGCCACAATTATAATAGCTATAAGACACTCAAGAAAATTGTTTAAGATATGCTTGATAGGGGTGATATTATCTAGGATAATCCTAATTCACCCACTAATCAAAATATGGGCATGTTCAAACAACCTATTTCTAACCATTCACCCAATCAAAATATTATTCAGACCACAACTAACTCAAGTGATCACAATATCCATATGGTTAATATGGTCTTTCCTTTACCTTTAGTTCAACCTCCCCCTCAACAAGAGGCATCCATTTTATTGACTCCTCCCCCATAGTCAGTGGCATTTGTTTTTCCCATTATTCCTCCTCAAGTATAAGATCCTATTTCACCTATTCCACTCCCTCATGAAGAAGAGCCTCCTTTACCACTTCTTTTACCACTAGAGGAGCCTATATTGCCAATTCCTTTTGCACCAATATTACCTATCCTATTACCACTTGAAGACCACACCTTACCCATTTCGTAATGACATGTTGAAGGGAACATAATTCCTATGTTATACCCTCTTGAGGAACCTTCATTGCCTACCTTTCCTCCATCAATAGAGAGTAGTAACCCATCCACTCCACCTTTACACCTTAAAGAGTTAGTATTATTTACTCTCACATTAGATGAGAGACATATTGTACCTACTCCAATTGTACCACTCTTACCACTTCTTTTACCTATGGAGGATCATACTTTACCTATTCCTCACTAACATATTGAGGGAGTAATTATACCTATTCTCTACCCCCTTGAGGAACCCTCTTCACCTACTTTTCCTCCATCCATGGAAGACCATGCCTCTTCTCCTATCTTTGTCGAAGAAGACTTTATTGTGGTTCTTTCTCATCTTTGGCTCAAATTAGTAGAAACTAATAATTTCCCTCTTTCTCAAACACCTCAACCTTTTAAAGATGCAACCGTAAAACTTACGTCAATTTCATCTAAACCCTTTTCATGGTTGGTGAAAAGTCTAGAATTTATTAACTCCACAAAGTTAGATTACGTGGCATTTTGGGACCGGCTTAAAAATCCTTATCCAACGCAATGAGTGTTGACCTTTACCACCAACCCTCTCACTACCATTTACCCAAAGGTCTTTGACAAAATTAGAGCTTCTCCACCAAAATCACCTGAAACTCATCCATCTATGTCAAAACCCTCACCTTTGCAAGAATTTGCCACATTAAAGTAGATCAAATCTTTAGGTGTACACCCCATCTCTAATCTAATTCATCCATATGTGAAATAATATTTAACTCAACCATAAGTTGGAGTTTCATAGCCTAAACTATAGAAAAATGTTAAGCTTCCTAGATCTCACTGATCCTTCCCTCTTCAACTCTCAAGTTTACCATCAATTTTGAGACCATACCCCCCTACTTTAGTTGGAGTCTCATTGACCCAAGCAAAATAAAAGGTTAAATTACCTCCACTACTACCTTTTCCACCTAGTATGCCTTTCACATCTAACACCATGATACCTACAACCAATAAAGTGTTAGCACAACATGTAACTCCACTGCCACCAAACAAGGCACCATGTAAAATCACCCATGTAACTCCTAAATAAAATAAGGTGTCTAATCCTATTAGCACAACAAGTGCAAGGCCACTTGCAGGCTCTTAGATATTTTTCCTACATCAGTTATTATAATATTTCATAATAACTCTTCCTCCCATTAATCCTTATAGTCCTCTTGGAATGAAGTCATCTTGGTTTGATGATACACAAGTGTGTCTATATCATCATTTACCTGGACAAGATACTGAGAGTTGTAAAGCTCATATAGTAGTCATTTGGAAACAATTTGATGTCAACACTATTTTTGTTGATACTCCCATTAATATTCCTATTATTCCACCTCTATCATCCACATTGCCTCCTACTATTACACCTAAATTCAAACCCAAAGATGTGGTTGTATCCCCTTTACCATCTCCTTCACCTATATTTTAGATCAACACAATTAATGCAGTTACATGGTCATAAAACCAAAAAGATAAAGGTAAGGAAAGATCCATTGTTCCTTGGGCTCATCCCTTTTATAAAGACACTCCTCCTATGAATCCCAAGGTCTCCATCTTAGGAGTCCTAAAACCAACATCTTTGGATGTTATTCAAAGCTTAATGGTGAAACAACTTCACCAAACTCTTGTGAAAATGTCCTTGTATATGTTAATCCAAAATTCATCCCAACACCTTCAAGCTTTGATTAGTGCCTTGTAAGCAATTGAGGTACACCTTGATGATCCCCAACCTCTTACCACTTTGTTCAGCTCTCTTAATTCTATCTCCCTGATTTCTTTTAGTAATTCAAAAAATTTGCTTCAACACCCTGAAGATCGAGATTCTACCCTTTTTATTATCATATTTATTCATCAAAATCATGTCAAAAGATTCATGATCAATGGAAGAGCTAGTATTAATATTATTTCCACCCATGACTACAAATATCTATCTCTTCTTGACAATTGCATGTCTCAAACTGATGTGGTACTCTGCTCTTTTAATGATCCATAGCTACTATGGTGGGCACTATTGTCTTACATATTCATGTAGGTCCCCACACTATTCTTGAGCTCTTTTATGTTATAGAAGGAGAGTTCCAATATAACATACTACTTGGATGACCTTGGATACATGCTATGGCATGTGTACCCTCAACTTTACACCATTGTGTCATGTTTGAGCATGATGGGCAAGTGCATGTTATACCCATTGACCCACCTCTATTTAAAACATGCAAAATGACTTATAATCCCAATGATTTTCTCATTCCATTGATTAAATCATCTTTTTTTCATGATAATTTTGAAGCTTCCACAAGCTCCACTCCCCTAGTTACACAGATACCAACAACACAAATTCTTGACAAGGATCCCATGGAGGAAACTTTTCAACATTTGTCACTTGATGAATATCATTTGTTGATGATTGAAATGTTCTATACTCCATAATAGTATGGAAAGCTTCATATGCACCCAAATTATGATCATCGTATTTGGATGGTCATTCCTTATGGGACCCATAACCTTCAAACTAATTTCACATATGGGGGAATTGATTAAGCTCATGCTATCAACAATCCATCTTCTTCACCACAACTATTTACGTGTGACTTCTCTTTCTTGAGAAACCTTAGATTTGCACACACGTATCTCTATAGGTGTGCCTAGAAAGGATTTGGTTTGGGTCATTATAAATAGGGTGTCCATATGCCTATTGAATATCATACTAGCACAACTATTGAAAATGCCAAAAAGAGGCATGGAGTGGGTTATAATGAACCAACTAAAGTCATGAAAAATTCCCATATACCAATTATTGAAGAACCAGTCTCTCCTTCCCCACCTTCTTCTCCACCATCACCTACCAAATTAGAGGTATCTATACCTCCTAATTTATTTTTTTCAATAAATGCCATCCATTTAGGGCCTCTCACCTATCGCCAACATAAGGAAATAAGGTCCCTTCCTCTTGTTCACCTTGAAATAATTAATGAAGACTTTTCCACTATTAACATTTTCCAATGTCATGATGATGATGATGTTATTCTCAAATACATGGGTGTAAATGATTCTTATATCTAATGATTGCTCCCATCTAAAACATAAGCCATGTTAAATGAATCAACCATTGACATCAATCTGCCCTCTCACAATAACCCTCACATCCTTAAGATTGGCTAATCTTTAGATTCTTCTGAGCAAGCTGATTATGCCACATTTCTTAATAACCATAGCAAAGCCTTCACTTTGTCTTATAATGACATGCCTATCATTTGCCTTATATTGTCACCCATAACATTGTCACCAATCAAGATGCTAAACCTATAAAGTAGAAGCTTCACAAGTTGCATCCTCATATTACTCTTCTTGTCAAAGAAGAGCTCCAATCCCTCCTTTATATTAACTTTATCCAACCCATTGATTACCTAAAATGGATTTCTAATATTTTTCCTATCACAAAATCGATTAGGGGAATCCACATTTACATCGACTATTGTGATTTAAACCTCACTTATCCAAAAGATGACTTCCCATTGCCAAGTATCACCTAACTTGTTGAACTAACAGTTGGCCATGAGAAGTTATCACTTATGGATGGATTCTTTGGATATAATCAAATCTTGGTTGATCCTGAGGATTAGCACAAGACAACCTTCATTACCCCATGGGGGAATTTTTGTTATTGGGTCATGTTGTTTGGTCTGAAGAATGTTGGTGCCACCTATCAATGCACTATGACTTATATCTTCCATGATCTCCTACACAATATTATGGAAGATTATGTGGATGACTTACTTGACAAGTCTAAACTTTTCCAAGATCATTTGATGATTCTCAAAATCATATTTTATCATCTCATCTAATATAATGTTTGACTAAACCCAAAGAAATGTGTCTTCCATGTTCTTTTTGGTAAGCTCTTAGGTTTTATCATTTCTCACCATGGTATCAAGGTCAACCCTACTAAGGTTAGAGCAATACTAGATATGCCTCCACCTAGTAATATCAAACAACTCTGTAGCCTATAAGGCAAACTTCAGTCAATCCATCACTTCATCTCCCAATTGTTAAATCATTGACAACCCTTTCACCATCTCCTCAAAAAAGATGTCTCCTTCCATTGGAATAAATATTGCCAAGAATATTTTGACACACTCAAAAAATATCTCCTTTCCCCACCAGTTCTCATTACACCTAAGGAAAATCAGCCTTTCTACCTTTATATCTTTGCAACAAACCATTCTCTGGGTGTTATGATTGAACATTAAGATGATCAACATCGAGAATAGGCTATTTACTACATAAGTCACACACTTATTAATTAAGAGACTCGATATACCCATACTAAAAAACTTTACCTCACATTAGTCTTTTTAGCCTCCAAGCTCTGCCATTATCTCCTAAATCACAAAACTTACATGGGCATCCATATTGATCCCCTCAAATACTTGCATTCTAAACCATATCACAACCAACATGTATCTCAATGGCTCATGCTCCTTGCTAAAATTGACTTAGAGTTTATTCAACAAAAATATATCAAGGGATAAATAATCACTGATTAGTTAGTTTCTACCCCTTTACCTGACAATCAACCTTTAAACCTTGAATTCTCTAATGAATCCATCACAATGCTCTCCATCAATGACATCTCCTATCAAATGATGATGTTTTTCAATGGGTCTAAATGTCAACATGGTAGGGGTGTAGGTGTCATTATTATTCCTTTAGATGATGATCCTATGTCTTTGTCATTTAAATTAGATTTTGAGTGTACTAACAATGTGGCCGAATATGAGGCTTTGATCTTAGGGCTTCAAATAACACTCTTCTAGGATATCAAATCCATAACCATTTTTTATGATTCTCAGCTTGTGGTTAACCAATTTAATGGTTCCTACCTATACAAAAATGAAATTCTATAGTGGTATAAACATTGTGTAGATATGCTCTTGGGATCATTTGACTCTTATCTCTTACAAAATATTCTTCAATCTACAAACAGGTTTGTTGACACAATGGCTTCACTTGCTTCACACATACCCTCTTCATCCTCTTTCTCAAAAATCTATGTCACCATGCATCGCTTAACATTACCCTCTTATGTATCAACTAAAATCCTCTTTATCATAAATGTAACCTCTAACCCACATGAATTATGGTACAAGAAACTCATGGATTACCTTTCCTTTTCTATTACCCCTTCTAATCTCTCCAATAATGGGAAATGTGTCTTCATAAAATGTGCCACTCATTACACTATGCTAGGGGGACTTCTCTACAAGTGAGTTTTTGATGGTCTCCTTCTTAGATACCTCACTGGTATTGAGACTTCATTCACTATTATGGATGTCCATGATGGGATTTGTGGTGGAAATTTCAATGGTCACATAGTTGCCAAGTGTATCCTTTGACTTGGCTATTATTGGCTGACCCTACATCAAGATTATGTTGATTACGTTTAGTGTTGCATCAAATGTCAACAACACGCTAACCTCCTTCACATTCCAAGTCATGCATGATAAGTCACCAAAGATTTTTGGCCTTTTTCCCAATAGGGCTTGGATTTAACTAGGGAGATTAACCCTCATTCATCCCTCCATCACCATTCTATCATTATTGTCACTAAACACTTCACTAAGTGGGTTGAGGCTATTCCTCTCATCTCCACTAAGGTTGAAAAAAGTGTTGACTTCATCAACCATCACATCATCTATCATTTTAGTGTTCTACATAAAATTATAATAGATAACAACAAATCTTTCAAAAATAAGACTGTCCAAAATCTTTGTGATACATTTAGAATCAAATTAAGCTTCTCATCACCATACTATCCACAAGAAAATGGATAGGCAAAAGCTTCTAATTAAACATTGACCAAAATTCTCATAAATTTAGTCAATGATACGGGTAGGGATTGGCACATGCACATTCCCTTTGCTTTATGGCCTTACCACACTAGCATTCAAACCCCTATGGGTGCTACCCATTTTTCCTTGGTCTATGGGATGGAGTTTATTTTGCCTCTTGAGTTCTAGATTCATTCTCTTCACATTTTTCTAAAATACATACTTACTAATGATGAATTTTTCTAAGAATGTTTGGCTCAACTTCAATTACTTGATGAGCATTGTCTCATAGCCCTCAACCACCTCCAAATCTATCAAGAGTGTATCAAATGCACATATAATAAAAAAACTCAAAGAATGAGATTTAAATATTGGAGATCTCATCTTAAAATAAAATCAACATATAATGAACATGGAGAAAATAAAATGAGGTAGGTTCACTCCTAATTTCTTGGACCTTATATCATAACTCACAATTATGGCTCAGGAACTTATCACTTGTCTTCTCTCAAAGGAAGGCCAAAACCTGAGCCTTTAAATGCCTTACACTTACAACCATTATTTTGTTAACCAAGTGTCACTTCACCTTGTGCTTAATTTAAGCTCATCCCTTGAGCATCCCTATTACATTCATCTCCCTTCCTCTCCACCCTTACTCCTACACACTAAGTTAACTTACAAAGTGCTATGGTTTTTCCCTTAAAGTGGAAAAATCCTAAGCCTCTATAGTATTGTCCATGACTAAAAGCAAAAAAAAAAATGGGATATGTGACAAGTTATAAACTCTCAAGTCATGATTCTCAAGGTAGACTATTCCCTTGAAGGATAGCTATGTAACTTCTCTTTGCTACTATCATAGACTACTCCCTTGAAGGATAGCTATTTAAACTTTTAAAAAAATGCTTAGACCACTCCCTTGAAGGATGGGTAAGCCAAGATTTTTTCTCAAAGGAAAATCCAAATAAAAAAATCTTCTCATATTGATCAGCTTCATACAACCTTAACATATACAAAATCCCATTGTAGGCTTCCCGCATTGATCAGCTTACACACAAAAAAAAAAAAGCTTTAAGCTATGGACTTGCCTATAATAACTCTCGAGTCACCCACAAGAGGGGCATATCATCCCCACTTCGAAGGTTATGCTACCCAAACATTTTTCCTCATTTTACCCTTTTATCCCTCATAGTCTTTCAAGGGACTGTGAACTCACTTAACATAAGGTGAGCGTGACACTTCTCTAACAAACACAATGGTCTAATGACGTAAGCCATGAAAGAGGCTCATTTTCTTGAGCCTATTTATGTTATGATTATGGTCTTTTCCATTACATGAGCATTCTACCTCTTTATTTTTCCATCCAAATCACATGTCAAATCTCTCTATTGAGATGCAAAATGTTATACCAACACTATCAAGCCTACTCTATTATTTTTAAGCATATACCATCACAAATATGGAAAAATGCTGAAATAAAATAACATAACTAGCCTATTCATTTTAAAGCATACATCATCATGAATATAGAAAAATGCTAAGATGAAGCTACCAACTATACATATACCATCACATATATGGGAAATGCTAGTATAAATCAACTAACATGCCCAACATTAACATAATCATCTACATTAATATCATCATCACAATCACAATAATTGCATCTCAAAATCACAATAAATAATCATCTCATATATATACGCTCAAAACAAACGTACATCACCACAATATCATCTCTCTCTCTCAAAATATACATCTTTCATCTTCAGTTTATAGGCCAATATATATATAACATATGTAAAAAAAAACTCTGGCACTCAGAGTCCTTGAGGCTCTTTGTGTGGTCATAAAGAAGTAGTGTCACCACCACTTTTCACTCGCCTACATCTATGTGAGCTAGAAGCTATGATACATGTCACTGATCTCTCCTACTCTCTAAACTCAGAGTACCTCTAAATTTATGGGAACTCCTTGATGGCCCTCTCACAATAAGAAATCTCATCAAGGGTACTACTATACTCACTAGAGATATAGTCTATGGTGGTCCCATAGCACCTATTGATGGCCTGGCATGTACTAGTTCCTATGGTGGAGGAGGAGGAGTAGCCTAACCTACTACTCTCAGACTATCTCTCTCCACTATCAATGTAGTAACCTAACCCTGTAACGCCCCCACTTAGCCCTAGTGCCCTAACTTGACCCTATAATGTCACCACTTATCCTTGTAAGGCTAATACCTATGTCTGAGTTATATCTATAACCTACACTACTGCATCCCATGCCTATATGATTACATCTCTCTCTCTCTCTCACCAAACCCTATAAATTTGGGGGTGTCTTTCTGACCTCAACTATGGGATGCAAACCTATCCACCAAGCTGTATATGTCATTGTGCACCCTAGATCTACTACACCCAGCCCTACTAGTAGTTCCTCAAAATTTGGCCCATCTATCTCCTGGGATAAAGGTAGGGGTGCCTTTATATCATTCCTCCTATATCAAGGGAAGGTAAGTAGTACAATTTTAGTAGGTCCAACTGTCTCTTGACCCATGCCATGGGTACCATCTCCAACTTTCTGGCTCATCTCCCCCTAACCCATAATGAGCTTTGCAATCCAACCAACTACTCTGCCTATCCTCTGAGAATATGGTATGTTAGGTAGGGTCTCCACAAAATATCTATAAGGATCAATCCCTCTATCATGAACCTATAATACATAATATCATGTACTATGCCATCCACTCAGGTCTGTGCCATACCCTCTCTCCACCATCTAAAATAAATCCTGAAGTCAATTAGAATCATGATAGGTAACCTCAATGGTTGTGTCACCATGATATGATAATATGCCCAATATTATAGTAAGTGGTTGACACACAAATTATATCATCGATGCAGTCTCAAACCCCATAGCTCTTCGTATAACTGAGCCCATTATATTGGTCACCATGCAAAAATAGTATGTTTCTCAATCATCTATGTTAGAACACCTATCAATGTGATCAAAAATATCCCACCATCTACATCTGGTAATTCATACATGGTCATCCCTTTCATCATCAAGATGCTCAGTTGATGTTACTCTACATCAACACTATGCAGTGGCTCCTATGTGAAACTCATTGAATGATATGTCACCTCACTAACATACTCACCAAATAATGCCACCATGTGTATGTCATGTTCCTCCCTCGAGCATGAGAAGATCTCCTCACCCTAGAGTGGCAATCATAATATCATGTATACATCCTCTTGGGTCACTGTCAACTCTTTAGTTGGTAGATAGAAGGTGTTGGTAGTGTGATATCACCTCTTGATCAATGCTATCATCAGGCTCACATCTCATGTGACTCTACATTATCATCAAACTCCTCCTAACCCCACAACTACCATGTGTTCCCACTCACCTAGAGTGACATCCCTCTTCATACACATCAATAGCCTTGGTAGATGATCCTATAATGTTAGCTCTATCCTCACCTACATCCATACACACACAACTCAAGTCACATACTTACTAATATAACCTACCACCACCTTTTTCCCTTCTCTTTGGGAGAACTACATTGGTCTGAGGCCTTCCACCAGGATATATAGGTAGTACTCAGTTGACATGGGATATTTTGAGGTTAGCTTAGTTGTATACCTACCTAACTATCTAACCTTCTCTCCCCTCTCTACCCTCGGCTTCACTTCCTCTCTCTCTTCACCCTAGGCCCAACCACCTATCACAACTCTAGGCATCATGGCTTATATGCCTAACCCTTGACCCTATGCCCTAGTTTTTAACCCCTAGGTCTCTTGACCTATCTCAACCTCTCTTTTTAACACACTTTTAACCATTTCATATATTTTTTTCCTTATTTTTTGCAAGAACTACATTGGCCTAAGGCCCTCTACTAGGCTATGTAGGTAGCACTCAGTCAACATGGGGTCTTATAAGGCTAACTCAACCATTAGTTTAGTTGAATACTTCAATTAGGGATCAAAATTGACATTTTCTCCTATTTTTGGGTCCTTCATAGTCACCAACATTGGTCTAGTATGCCAACATCAGCGTTCGGTGTCAACCGACATTAGTAGAAACATGACTAGTTTGGCCCTAGGGCTGAATGCCCTACCCCCCAAATAATAAATTTCACCTAAAACCTACCCTAAACTCCTCCCAACTTAACCTAAACCTACCCTACCCCATTTCCTACCCCTCTATTACCATTTTCTTATCCCCCCACTCTCAAATTAACATATCAAAGAAAATTAACTAAATCACATGTAAAACCAAATCATAGAGGCTCTTACCTCATCTCTTCATCTCCTCCAGGTTGGCACAGTTGGCTCTTGTGGTGGCACACCTCCTACTGGGTCCCGTCTTAGCTCTACCATCTCAATCATAGTCAGATCTCTATTTTTCCTCCAATCAAATGTTTAAAATGAGTTTGGTGGGCTATTAAACCCCCTTTTGTCAGGTTTGGTCACCCACTAACATCATCATACTTGACCTAATCCACTAAAATTAACACTTAAACCTATTGATATCAATACTTTTGCTCTAAACCACCAACATCAGCATTATTTACTATCAACATTAGTGATGTCACTGATGTCAACACCATTGACTTAATGTTTCCACCAATAACCCCAAACTTTTTAGACTTTACCCATAATTTGGGGCAATTTGGAGATCACAAATATCTCTATAACCATGAAAACCAACGAGGAGATCACATATATATCCCCAATAATAACAAACACCCTTGGATATCACTTCAAACTCCACCTATGATGACTTTTATTGGAGATCATGAATATAACCTCGCTCATTGACCCTTTTACACCAACTTTGCATTGCTTGTCTTGACCATTTATGTTATTCCACTATAGTTGGCTATTATACACATGCATGTATATTAAGGTGTTTTTTTATGGAAACCAAGCTTTTCCTATCACCTACAACCTTTTGTGTTTCCTAGGGGCATTTCTTACCTTAGATACCTAATACATATAGACCATTGGAGCTACAACTTTGATTGTTTTGACCTATCAACTATCACTTACAAGCTATGCTTTGGTTATTTCTATCTGAGTCCTCCTCAACCTTACCTATTCTTGACTTTGTCAACTATATCTTGTAGTAGTATACACACACATAGCAATACCAAATTCTCCTCCACTCACAAAATTCACATCTTATCAAACTGATACCTGATTCTAGTTTTTCCTCTGTTGATTCCCAGTTTGAGGGGGGATACATCATCCAATACTTGGAGCATCTAACTCCTATTTTTGTCTTAAAACTTGTCAGCAAAAATTATAAGACAAAAAAGGGCAAATGTAGACACCAAAATTATGTCATAAACGTGCATAACTCCCTATGTCAAAACCTCCCTAACCCATGTTTTTACCCCTCACACATGTAATAAATTTAAAATACTTAATTAAGTTAATTAAAAACCCCTTATGCCACCTTCCCTAGCCACCTCGCCCTAAGACTGATTCTCACCTAATGAGTCACCTCAAGACTTAGTCCCCTCACCCTAACTACCTAAGACTTATTCTCACTTCAAAAATGAATTCCTAACCAACTATGTCCTTTTTAACCTCCTATTTTTACTATTTTTTAATGGGTGCCACTCTTAGAATGAGGTGCAATATAAACTAGCCAAAAATACTAGTTTTACTTGTTCTAAGGCTACCAATATCAGTCAACCCATGGCTAACATTGGTAGGATCATTGATATCAGTTATATAAGCCAAACTCCAACCTAATGTTCAAGTTAGTAGAAATTAAGAAAAATCATTCTTATTTACATCCAAGCTCTCAGTATTTAATTTTCAACATCCTAGCTTATTGTTATCTTGCATAAGCCAATCTAGATCAAGAACGATGCTCTTGAGGACTAGTAGCACCCATTTGTTTTATCTATTTAGGGCATTGATTAAAACTACCTGATAGGAGCCATCCATCTGGCACTTATCAATCAACCACCACTACAGCTAAGTATATCACTTATTTTGTAGGTCTTTTAAGTAGTTACTTTGCTATCACTTTATATCTATTATTCATTACTTTACCCATTCCTGACCAAACCATCATGAGGGAGTTATAACATTTCCCTACATGTTTCTCCTTGACCTGACACACCAAACCTCTGACTAGATCCATCTAAACCATACTCTCTCTCTCTCACACAACTATCCCCAACCTTCTAAACCTGACCAAGACCATTTTCCAAACTTTAAAAAGCCTTCTGTAAGCTCTTAGGCAATTATTTCCCCTACCAACCTTGGTAGCCATACCAACATTGATCACCTTCCCCCACCGACATCGGTAGCATAATCAATATCAGTCACTTCATTACTAACCTTGATATCATAACTGATGTCGATGACTGTGGATTTCTTAAACCCCTTCAAAACCTACCCAAACAACTTCCAAAATACAAATAGAACATACCACCTGCACCCTATTACTTTCTATTTCACTCAGGTTGTAAATAAATAGTAACATTATCTCTCTTTTACTCTCTTTTTACCTATCTTTTATTTATTACTCTCTTGTCTCTCAAAAGTGGACTATCATCTCTAAGGAAGTTTGACACTTCCTAGAACAAGCACGTAGCATGGCAGCCCACTCAAATATTTGCTAACAAAAATTTTGTGGTAGTGCATTCTTACTTGTAGGTAGTCCTCCCTAGCTAAATAAGAGTGCTCATAATGTCTGCATATGGTGTGAAAACCAATCTAGGTTCATTCTAATCACTTATCTTTATCATTTTTTGTTTTTCTTTAGACTTGAAATAGACAAATTTTAATGAAATAATCATATTGGTTTGTTTAAAGAAAGATTGAGTAACACATCCAAGAAGCATGTTGAGATCATCAATTAGGTTGAAACTCAGATGGAGATAGTCACAGCTAGCCTAAAGGTTAAGGAAGAAGAATGCACTAGGTATGAATCATAAAGAGAGTCCTTAAATTTAGAATTGGATAAAACAACTATCAAGATGAAGACCTATGAGAAGTTTGAAAAGAGAACTAAGGCTCTAGATGACATTTTGAGTAGTTAGAAGTCTACCAATGATAAGGTAAGTCTTGGTTTCAATGTAGATCAAAAAGAGAGCAAGGAGAATGGTAACATGAACAGGAAGGTCAACTTCAAAAATAATATGAAGATAAATTATGTTAGAAATCCTAATTCTATAAGGTATGCAGATTCATTCAATGGTTAATGTTTCTCATGTAGTCAGTTTGGTCATAGATCAAGAGAGTGTAGAATACCCTCCAAGTGTGAGTACTCATAGAACTAAGGAAGGAGTCACAATTCACATCAATCAATATATATGAGTGATGTTATTTTTTATAATTGTCTTAACATTGTTCATATTACAATATCCTATCATCATGAATCAGAAAAACAAAATAATAAATTTCAAGCTCCTAGAGTTCAATAAAGAAGATAAACCAAGGTGTAGAAGCCAAAGATAGTCAAGATTAGTCTTGATTAGTATAATCAATCTACAAGCCAAAGTGGACTAGTTTCTATGGTAGAGCATATACAAGATGTTGAATAGTATCAAGAGTGTTCATTATCAGATAAAATTATTGACCACATGGATGATGAAGAGGCCAATCCAAAAAGGTTAATCAAGCCTAAAAGGATCCTAAAGGATCATCAGTCTTTTGAGAGCATGGAGATATGGGAATCTCTTGAGTTTGTGTTATTCTAGTTCCTTGTGGTAAGGGGTGAATCCATTAGAAATCATAGAGACACTCATTAGTTAATGGAAGCTTGGTAGTTATCATGAAGACATGTTGAATAATGTTGACTGAGCTTGATCTATGTTGAGAATTAATATTGATATCAAGATGCTTGAAGGAGGTTGAGGATGGTCTAAGAGTCCTAATGACTCATGAGGTGAGCTCAAGATGTGAAGATAATAATTCTTCAGTTGGTGTCAAAAATATGGTGGCCTAGTGTGTGATCAAAGTTTTGAATCATATCAATCATGTCAAGGACAAGGTGAGTGGTCTTGTGATCTAAGTTAATTTGAAGGAGGTATGCATGGAGTAAGGTGAGAATTTTCTTGTAATGTTTCTTATTTTATTTGTTGATATTTTATTGGAAGAAGGTGTGATTATAGATAGTAGTTTGTGGAAGATTATTTTATTATTAATGTCAAAGAGGAAGAAATAATAGAATGGGGGAGATGAGAATGATCAGGTTGTAGTGTGTTTTCCGTCAATGACAAAGGGGGAGTTTGTTGAAAAGTGTTATCATTGATGTCAAGGTTGATGTCATTGATGTTAAGGTGTATTTGGTAAATATGCATGGTGAGTGGTCTTTGAGGTATGAGTTTGTGATCTTGATGTGACAAGGTAAGTTTTTTGAAATTTTTTGCCTCTATTGATTGATGTCAAGGTTGATATCAAGGTACATGTCATAGAAGATGTTTAAAGATAACTAATGTCTGCATAAGAAGCCATGTGATAAGATGCAATTGAAGGTAAAAGAGAATCGAAAGACAAGAGATAATTTGACGGCAACTAATGTCTTATGGCTATATGAAGGCATAGGTCAAGGTGTCAAAGTTATTTAGGTGCATGGAAGAAAGATGTCTAATCATATGAAGTTTGGCCATGTGGTTTTAGGTCTGTATGAGGCTATGGAAGATTTTTTTCATCTAAAAGATAATTATGCAATGATATGAGTGAGATGTAATGTCTTATATCTAATTGGTTAATTTTTTTTGAGGCCATAACATGAAAGGAATAAGTCAAGGCATCAAGTGCTTAAGTAGCCTAAGCCTAGTCATGACATGAAGAGACCCTATGAGAAGGTATGAGCATGGTAGATTAGTGAGTTGAGTGCACATAGGCATGAGTGATTGTATAAGGCTATTTTATCATGTATTTGAGGCATTATAACACACATGAAATTTTTAGGGTGAGCCTATAGGGGTAGGACCTTCAGTCTAGGTTTGCATCTAGACCTTTCTTAGACCCTACCTAGACTAATGAGATATCACGATCTATTTTCAAGGCATGTGAAGGATGTATGGTAGTTATTAGGCATGAGAGAGGTTTCTTTAGTATCTAAGTGAGGTGGATAGTACAAGGAAAGAGGCATGATGGCTATTTGTAAGGCCTAATGTGGTTTATAGGTGAAGGTATAAAGAGAGAAAAGAGAGAGAGGGTGTGTAGCATAATGAGGGGTCATGATCAGATTTCAATGTGTTTTAGATCACTTAATGATTTTTATAGGTTAGGTATGTTTTTTCAAGTTTTTTCATGTAATTTGAGGTCATAGGTTGAAGGACAAGGCATGAAACGTTATTTGGAGGTCTCTCGAGTGCTCAGAATGAAGGGTTATCAACTTGAGAAGGATTTTATTGTACTCATCATATCTTCAGACCTTTTCATGGGAACCTAATCAGTTCATGGTATATGGTTAAGTATCTTATCTAAAAATTCTAGGCATTAGTTTTTTGATTGAGGTGTTATGCTTTATGAATGATCGTTAAGAGTGAAAACATGTTTAAACCCTCTTAGAACCCTAATAAGGACCCGATGTTGATCAAAATTTCACAAAATGGATTTCTATTCTCAATTAATATATTATATCATGTAGTGGACTCTCCCAAGTACCTCTAGGTGGTATTGGTTAAAGAGAGGAAAGAAAAAATGTTAAGTTACAGGCTTGTTTCTAAAGAAGTTATTGTAAAAGTCAAAAGTTGCATTTGACATAGTAAGAAAATAGATTAAGGAAGAATGTAGAGACTAATGATTCATTTCCATGGAGTTTTATATATATATATAGGTTCTAATCCTCAAATTTTCTAAACCATTCATCTAAGTTAGCCAGTTGCTAATAAACCTAATGGTGTAAAAAATGAAAAACCCAAGTAGTGGTGAGAATATGAATTGGAATGGGTTTTCATGATAGAATGATGAAACAAAGTGCATGTATATCTTTTTAAAGACTTTTAATTCATTTATATTCTTTCAATAATTTTTTTAGGTTATTAAATATGGTGAAAGGTTGCTCACAAGTTGACTTATCTGGTTCAAATGAGATAATGAGATATAAGGTCATGAGATTGGTCTGCAAGACCGATATTTGCCATTTGACCATATCATATTTATATCATAAAATGGTATAATGATCTCATAGGATCATCTAAATGAATCATAATTCATTAAAATTTTCTATACAAGTTTTGGAGGTCTAAGTCACCACGATTGGTCTTTGAGGAAAATTGGTAGTTCTGAGTGAGTGAGTTGTAGAGTTATTTTTTGATCCTTATCTCTTGAGTAGAAGTGTCTAATTCATATGGTTATATTTTTTAGGTCATTTATATTATTTATAAGTTATTTATAATCATGTTTGTGAGTCTAAATGATGTGTTATCTTTAGTTGTTCAAGTCAAACTTTTCTATGTATTCCAAGGCCTAATGTGAACAATGCTAATGAAGTGTTTCAAGTGGTGATTAGACCTAAAAAGTTTCATGGTGATTGAATGATTTTGTATAAGGACTATTTTAATGTTATATTATATGTTCCTATCATGTGTGGAGTTTTAAAGTGTTCCAAAGAAGGCAAAGTATAACGTGTCCCAAAGTAGGCCTAATGGAATTAGGTCTCCATGAGATCTAAAGAAGGATTTGATCTATTTGAGTTATGGCTGACCTAATGTAATGATTGACTCTTAATTATTCATTTTATAAGGTATATTTTTTTGAAAATATAAGTGTTCAAGTGTGTGTGTCAAACCAATAGGTGTATGAGCAAGAGGCTTATATATATACAAGGTTATTTTAGGCTTATGTTATGATTAAGAAGATAAGTGAATGAAATAGTATATTTTTTAGTAGAAAGAGGTCTTGTAGACCATAATATGACTGTAAATTATTTTTTATGAAGATATGAAATATTTTTTGAATGTGAATATCAATATCATATGACCTAATCAATCTTGAAGAGACCTAATTGAGCGAAGAGGCCTAGAAGGTAATTTGAGAGGGATAAGAGTGTGAAGAATTGAAGAGGTGGTCATCATTTGTTGGTTAAGAAACAAGGTGTTTTAAAGGTGATCAAAATTAATTAGGTGTTTGATTTATTTTTGAGTCATCTATGGGGTTGGTGCCTCTTTGCAAGTGGGTGCTTCATAAAGCCTAGTCAAGTGGGTGCTTAGCTAGTTGGGGTTGGTTCTCCATGTGGAGTTGGTGCTTCACTAAAAAAAAATTATCTTATAGGACTGTAGTCCATTTGTATATATCATTGGGTTTTCTTTCCCTTGATGTTTAACCACATATGTGATGTGTTCTTATGTTTTATGGCTATGTGGATAGTTGTTTATGCTTGCTAGATCTACATGTTTATTTGAATGGTTCATGAATGATTAAGTGAAATTGATTGTAAATTTTTTAAGATTGATTCACCTACCCACCCTCTCAATCATTATTATTCCAACAACATGTTGAATAAAAATACACTATTGATTTCTAAAGTGGATCCATTGAAGTATCTATTGGTAAAAATAGCTCTCATATGTTGAATAGTAAAATGGGTCATGTTGCTTAGTGAGTTTGATATTGAGTACACACATCAAAAATTAATTAAAGGAAAAGTATTAATTGATCAACTAATTGAATCACCTCTACATTATGATTTTTCTATCATAGTACATTTTCTTGAGGAGTCTATTATGACTCTAATTGAAGACAAAGAATGGAATCTCTTTTTTAATGGTTATTTCACATCACATGGTTTAGGAGTAGGACTAATTTTCATCACACCATAGGGAATTCTTATTCCTAAAGATTTTTTCATTAGATTTCCATGCACAAATAATATAGCTAAATATGAAGCTTTACATGTTTGATTGTGTCTTATTGTGTAATGGGATATTCAACATTTACAAGTGTATGGTGATTCATAATTTATTATCAATGAGGTCACTAATCAATATCAAACAAAGGATGAAAAGTTGGTACCTTATAAAACTATGGTGGATTCTCTCAAACTCAAGTTTGAAACCATTTAATTCAAGTAAATTCCTAAACCCAACAATAAATCAATTGACGTTATGGCTATAATTGGTTTAATGATTGTACTTTATTATGTTGTCCTAGAGTAGGAGTTTTTCATTGAACATCTTCTTGTTATAGTTTACAGCTATTCACATTCTGAGATGATATGTGTCATTGCTGGTCCCAATTCCCCTTGGTACTATGACATCCTCTCCTATCTCTAAAATCACATCCTTCCACTTAATCTATCCCATAACTAAATGGTTTTTTAATCCAAACCACTTTCCATTACACTATAAGTTGTATCTCGCTATATTGTAGAGGCTATGTTGGAAATATAATTCATTATTTAAATATAAGAAAATCCATCTTAGCATTTAGGGAAATCTATGAATGGATTTATTGGGCACACTCTAACAGTATGGTCCTATCTAAGAATCTTCTTCATATTAGTTACTATTGGCCTACCATTGAAGTATATGCATGTGCTTACATAAATAAATATCTACCATTCAAAAACATGGGGATCTAATTCATACTCTAGTGCATGCAGTATAACTAGTCATATTTCATTACCATTTTCAACATGGGGGCTTGATCTCATAGGAAAGATTAACCCTACATCTTTAGGTGGTCATAAACATATCCTTACTACTATCAAATATTTTACCAAATGGGTATAGGCATCCCTCTCAATTACATAATCGGAAATAAAAATTTAAAATTCATTCTGAATCACATTATTTGTCATTATGGCATCCCTCACACCATCATCTTATATAATGGTATGCCCTTTAAAAATAAGGGCATCATTTCCATTTGTTTTAAGTTCCACATCAAGCATAAGTTTTCCACCCATTATGACCCTCAATATAATGGCCAAGTAGAAACATCAAGAAAGACATTGATCAAAGTCCTTAAAAATATTGTCAATACCTTTGGCCACAATTGGAACATGAAAATATTACCAACCTTATGGGTGTATCATACCAATGTCTACACTCCTACTATTGCAACTCCTTATTCCCTAGTTTACGGCTCTAGAGTCATCTCGCATGTTCATATCAAGCTACCCTCCCTATGTATTTCACTACAATGTTTCCTTGATGAAGAAGACTACCAAGTGGATAGATTACAAAATTTGGATCTTATTGATGAGAAAAGGCTAACCACCTTAAATCACCTCAACTCTTATCAAAATTAGCTACACTAGGGCTATAAAAATAGAATTATTTCTTGAGAGTTTGAGCTTGGTAATCTTGTGCTCAAAGAGAATCAAAAGAATATTGATTTTGGATGGTAAAATAAAGGTAAGTTCAAACCAAATCGATTAGGCCCCTTTGTTATTACAACTATTGATGGGTCTAGTGCATATAGATTGGCTACTCCAGAATGTGATGAATTAGATGGGCCAATAAATATTATACATCTTAAGTGATTTAATACTTAAAATTATTTCACTCTAGTTAATAAATTTTCCTATTTATGGGATTTTATTTTGTCTCTCCCTATTCCTTTTGGCCCTTTATTGGGGGCATCCTTTCACTATTACTCACTTCTCATTCATATTACCATCCTGGTCTACTTTTGATTCTATAGGTACCATAAGTGAATCAGAGTAACATTCATCAAGATCAAAGAAAACATGCATGATGGTTTTTGTGTTAGACTCTCTTTTCAAAATAATTTTTAAAATATGGAACATCATTTATTATCTGGCTTGTATGACCTTTTATTATTTCCTTATGTTCTAGGTAATTCCTGAGCATGTTCATTCATTTACTCTTGTTACATCTTGATTCATTATTACAAAAGAAGAAATTGTATTATATTAAAAATTATTTTTGAGTGAACCTAATTTTCTCATATATGGATATCCCACTTCTTATTCCCTATTTACTACCAAGTTCATGCATCCACAAGCTTCATTTCCTTTGATAGGTGTTTTTGTAGTTGTCATTTCCAATTCCTATACATTATCTGGTCAAAATACTCTTGTTCAAATACTCTAAAAATCCTAAATAGTTCAAATATTTCAAAAACACCTAAAATCCAAACATTCCCTCATCTCAAAAACCCTAAAAATTTGCATGACTCAGTATCCTAAAGTTTCCCCATTTTATACTCATCTCTAATGTCGTACAATTGATTAGTTTCTATCTTGTTACTCAATTTAGGTTTCAATTGCTTGTATTTAGGTAACACATACTGAAGTACCTCATTGGTTATTTTCATCTCCTTATTTTCATGATATTTCAAAAAATTTGGCCAACTTCCCACACTCTCCATTTTATGGGATAATCCATGCTCTCATCATTTTATGAGTTGTGAATTTCATGATCTTACTATTTTGTGACATAAATCATGCTCTCACCATTTGTGAGTTATCCATTCCAATATCTCACCTTTTTTTGAGTTAATTTATCCTCTCACAATTTTCATATCATTCACTTTACATGACCTTTATTTTATGAGTTGATATTTCACACTCTCATCATTGTGTGAGTTTAACCATTATATCTCAAATTGTTTATGTTATTTCCCCTAATCATACTTATCATTTTATGTACTTAATTTATGTTTGAACTATAATGGCTTGAGGTCCAATTAGACTATGTAGGTAGTGCTTATTTATATAAGCTCAGCTTGATCATCCCTTGTCCCATGATCTCAATGTTTTACGAGCATATCTCATACCATTTTGGTAAGTTTATTTCTTTTACGCTCTCATTATTTTACGAGTCCATGTTCCTATTTTTATTCTATAATCTATCATCTTAACTGGTCATCAATTTTATTCAATCCCAAATCCTTGGGAGAACTACATTTGGCCTAAATCCCATAGGACTATGTAGGCAACATCTACTTGCATGGGGCATTTGGAGTTAGCTCGACCACCCATTCATTATTATTTTATTCCCTCCTTTGGCTATAATTTTTTTTATCATACCCTTGGTCTCAAAGAGTAACACCTTATTATCACTCACTTTTTTTTGAATTTAATATTTAATTTATTTCATTTGTGTGTTTGTAATTTGATTGTTTGTTTACTTATAAATATGTTGTTTGTTAATCAGGTGCCTTAATTTAGTGCATTATGTTTTCCACTTAAGTCTTGATTATTCATATCATGATTTTGAGTTGTGAATAATTTTATTTGAATTAGAATTGATTTAAGTGCATTACGTTCCACATTTAAATTTTGATTTTACATATCTTGATTTAAGTTGTATACATTTACATTTTGAATTTAAATTGTTATGCATTTTGATAAATGAATGTTATCATGATCCTTCCTAGATTATGATGCATATTGTCAGGGTGAAATATAAAAAATCAAGTTTCAAAATGGTTACCATGTTAATGCCATTAATCACATACATCTCTATCTATCTGATATAATAATATAGGCTAACAAATATCATGATCATAACACACATACATCACATTAATACTAACAGAAATAGCATCTATAAATCAAAAGAAGCAAGTGGCATAAAAACATAAAATGAACAATCAAATGAGATAACATTGAATATAAATAACATCTCATATATAAAATATTCTAATGTCCATATACATCAAAAAATGGGTCATATACATCAAGTGCTAATACAAGTACATCTTAGATCATCTGAGCACATTATGTAGCATCATCACATCACATGAATCAAAGTCTCAAAGAAGTAAAATTTGGTTATGATTGTATCTAGTAAATATATCATGTGGATGTGACTATTGATAACTGTCTCCTATCCTATTAGGTGGTGGAGGTGGTTGTGCCAAAGGACCCATGGTAGAAGATCTACGAGGATCGTATGCTACTAATAAATTTTAAGTAGAGTTATTATGTGATAAAGATGACCTAGACGCTGACATTTGTGTAATGTACTTATAAAATGTAGGCCTCCTAGCAGCCACTCACATTATTACCTCATATAAACTCCTATATTAAATAGAATCATCCTTAGCCAAAAGGTTCTTCTCATAGATAGATACCAAAACTCTCTTGGTCATAACCTCTTGCATTTAATCCAGATATATCTCTAACCTATCCATCCCTACCTATGTTGAATCTTTCTCAACCCATCTATAATCTCACTCTAATATGGTTATGTATATTTGTGTAATAATCTAAGCCCTAACTTATACTATAACATCCCTCTTTAAACTATCTAATCTCTATATAAAGTGATTTACCCATGTATTTGAAGCATCATAAATATCTGAGCATGAATTCTAAACATATATGTCTGATCTACACTGATTTATTCATGCATTGAGTATAGTTATTGTGATCAATAGTCCAACCTACCTTGTTTAGCTATGACCTCCATCTCCTTGGCAATAATCTCTTATCTCAATATGTCAATAAGTGACTGAGTCTCAATTAATATTTTAGGTCTCAAATAGTTATCTTACCTTGCATCCCCTATCCCCTATACACCTTGATTAACTCTTGTAACATCTACCTCAACCATCTCCTCATCGGTGCCTATCTCCACCTCCTCCTCCACATATTATATATCCACATCATCTCCCCCCTCTACCTCATACATCTAAAACTCTTCCTCCTCCCCCTCCTCCTCTCCACCCTCCTCCATTATTCCCTTATCCTCTACCCTATATACAATGATTGGTCTCACCATCTGTATTAGAACTTATCTCAGCTGACCTCTCAAAGCATGTCCTTCAACTCCACCCACTGGAGTAGTCAATATCAAAGGTCAATGTTGGGCCCACCATATAGTATATGCCTATATCACTCCCACATCTATTAACCTACCTACATACACTATGCCACCTATGGTACCAAGCTAATGATTGCTCTAGCATTAGCCTAATTATAGGATGATCCCCACTAATGCCTCTCTCTTTCATAACATGTCAAAATTGGTGAGGAATTAATGTTACATATTGCTATAATACAAACTAACATTGTATCATATCCAACCTATAAGACTCAATGGTATACTCCTATCGACCCACAATATATCATACACTAGTCATATAAAGCATATACTCCACATCCTCTAGCCACTAAAACTGAATATCTTGATATGGCCTCCATATCAAGTTAGCATCATTCATATCATATATCACCCATCTGTAATATGTAAGATCTTTTATATGATGATTATGCCCTTATCTCACCTGTTACCAATCATATGTCATCGACTCATTTGGACCTCTTTATTGACATCTAACAATAGGTCATTCAATGACTATATGCTCCCATGCCCAAACCTAGAGTAGTGTCGATGGGCCAATGCTACATCCATCTCAATGAACCACATAGTGAATATCATGGTATAGTTATGGAAAAATATATGGTCCCCAAGAAGAAATAACTATATTTTAAAGCATGTCCCTGATCACACCTCCTAAACTCATGTGAAACAATTTCCCACTCTCATCAAGTAGTAAATGTTGTTGACAATAGCCATGAGGACTAATGTTGCTTTGTCAAAGATAACATGTATACGAACATCCTCCTCCATAGCCTCATCTTGTGGTATATCCATCACCATCTCAATCTTGTTAATATCAACATATCTTCCCCATACCAAATCAATGTCCAAGGGTCCAATCAACTCCTCCAATGTTTCCTATCTATTTTTCAAGACTAATAAATATAAAGGTCAACCTATAATCAAAACTCATAGTATGCACCACACATCCTCCAAATTGACCATCACCTCTCTTATCAGTATCAAAAAGTTAGATGTATCTGACCTCCACCACTCTACCAAGGCATTGAGTAGCATCTGATTTGATCGAAAGGATGGTATCCTTGTTATGTGAAGTAAACTAATAGTATCAAAGAACCATGACATCTCTCATGTCCACAAAATAGGATGACATAGAATATGTGACCATCACTTACAAGCTATAAGCACATCCACTTACTCCTATAATACAGTTAAGGTCACTCTGATTAGTTATTTTTTACTAATTCTAATCACATTTCTACAGTCTAACCACATCTATTTTTCTCATAGAATCAGGTAATCTAGTATTATTCAATTTTTTATGATCATTTTTCTTTGTCTCTCTATTCAATTCTTATTCATCTAATAAATTAGAATGTTTTCACCATTTCTATAATGAATTCATCATTTAGCAAGCTTATTTCACCATTTATATGAAGAATTCATTGTTAAACATTATTTGGAACATTTTTCCATTTTCATGACAATTTCGATGATAGGATGGATAATTTTTTATTCTCTATTCAATTTCATTGTTTGGATAACATCTAATTTTCTTGATGTTTTTGTTATTCTTAATGACAAATTCAAGGACAAATTCATCATTTGGGTGGAACCAATTCACCATTTTGGTGAAATTACTCTACACCATTTTGACATTTGGAGATTTCCCCATTTACATGGGGCAAATCACCATTTTCATTGACCATTTCACTCATATGTTGATAAATTCATCATTTTTAATGATGAATTTACCATTTACATAGTCAAATTCATTGATTTAAAAATGGTGAATTCATCAATTTCCTAACTTTACCATGTAATAAATTAAAACTTAATAAATAAATAAATGTACTAACTATTGGTCTTGTGCCTCGTGGTCACATGTGCTCTCAAACCTATTCTAGAAGTGCCCTTGATGGTGTTCATTGAACCATTTTGTCTAGGTCACTCATGAACAAAACCTCAATGGTAAATTTTGAAATGGCAAGGTGAAAATGAATTTTTTTTCCCTAGGGTGAATTTATAGCCTTTTATTTTAATTTTTTTCCTCCATTATGTTATTTTTCTTCAATTTAGGCTCATTTTTAGTCTTGAGATCCATTTTTATTCCTATTTTTACTTATCTCTATCATTTTTTATCCTCTTCTATCATTTCTATGCCATTATTTCATCATTTCAAAGGTTCACTTGTCCAAATACTTTTTGACTCTCCCCTTGAGGGGGCATCTAGGGATTAACCAACGTCATTTTGGGGCACATTTGAACCCATTTGCTAGTAATTTTAACAAATTCATCAAAACTATCATCTATTAATTTTATTCTATGATCATTTTTATTATTTTTTTTTAAAAAGTCGTTGCTTCATCTAAATCTCACAACACCTTCTCAATCAAGGGCAAATGTAGACACTCCATTTTTATCACTTCTGTGTCAAGTTGTAAAATGGAATGACTTCCTGTAATTACACACAATTTGGTCTAAAATCATTTGTTCATCTAATATATGTGTTCGAATTCACCTTAAAACACCTTTAGGTGGAAGAAATAACTATCTTAGATATGTTTAATCATCATTCTATGATTAATTTATCTATTCAATCATCATTTTCTGGTCAATTTATCTATTCAATTATCATTCTATGGTCAATTATCCTATTCTGATCAATTCAATAATTCCCCCTTTCTCTAATAAATTAATTCTATTAATTCATTTTCTTAAAATCATTCTTCTAATTATAGTTCTATTGCAAATAGAATTATATTTATATTGTAATTAATTAATTCCTCTTTTTCCCTCCAAGTGGGCATCTTCATGTAAAGAATTGATCTTGAGATCTTCTAGAATATTCTTTTGTGAGTTAATTAAATTGATAAGTAAATTAATATACAATATTATTGTTTACCCTTCATCTTGGACATAATATGAAGGGCCCAAAATGAATCTTATGTGAGAGCATTCTTAACCCTTCATCATGGAAACAAGATGAAGGGCCCATATTGGTGATCCATGTGTCTTCTTGGGAATAAATCTCCACATTTCATCCTAGAAACACGATGAAGGGATTATATTAAATCTCTTTTGATATTTTCAAAGATAATATTCCACCCTTCATCTTGATTGAGATGAAGGGATCACATTAGTGATCCATGTGGTGATCCATATGCACATTTGAGGACTTGTTTGAACCTGTTCATCTTGATTTCAAGATGAAGGGTTCTATCTGATCCAGATTCATTATAAATAGACTTCTTTGCATCATAAATGAACATGTTCAATTTAGAAAATGAATTGATGTCAAGTCCTCAAGTCTCTTTGTGCATCACCTTCTCAAATTATTCATCAAGTTTAACATGGTTCAAAGTTTCAATGGATATGTCCTCACATAATTGGCATTGACAAAGATAATTTGAAGCTACATCTAAGCCACATCCCATACAAAAAAAGTATTTAATGGAGGTTTACATATTTCTAGTTTGAATCTAATGCATTATTGACTAACCTTTTGTATTGCTTATGAGGTCTTAGGCTTTAATCTTATTTTCATTTATTTTTGTGTTATTGATTGAGTAAAAATAATAATAATGCAAATATAGCTAAGCAAGATTCATAATGACACAAATCCTAAAGTTTGTATTTGTGCCTTATTTTTTCAAGGAAATTAAAGTTGACATCTAATATGATCCAACTACATGTGTGGATAATAGGATGCTTGAGTTGATATTTAATTAAATCCTAACGTTTGGATGAAGAACCTACACTACACTTCCCTTGATGAAGATGAAATTTCAAAAGTGTTTAGTCAAAAATTTATTTTTTGAAAAATTAAAAATGGGGTTTTCAGAGTTTGGGAGGGTTTCATGTATGGGTATTAAACTCTGAGGGTATTATTAGCACTAGTTGTAGTTTTTGTAAGTTGTGTTTGCATAGGTATCAAACTTTGAGGTGTTATCAACAAACCTATCAGGTTATGCGAGTTATGTTGGCAGGCTTCATAAGATTTGGGGGTTAATTTTTCACACCTATTAGGGTTTGATAGGTTAGTTGATAGAAGAGTTGGGATCTATTGAGTCTGACTTCAATGGTTATGAGATTCAGTAAGGTCTTTTGTAGTTTTTGAATTTGCCAAGGAAAAAAATAAGGACTTAAGGAGTTTTCAATATTTTTTGCATTTTAAATAAATATTGAATTATGAAGAGGAATTTTATCAAAAATAAGAATTTTTACTTTGACCAACTTTGATTTATTTTTAATTTTCTTAATCATTTGTGATTAAAAGACTTAACATTTTAACCTTTTGACCATTTTTCAAAATTTGGTACAATAAATGCACAACATACATTATAAGATTCCTCATGGAATTTCTTTCTATCCAAATGCAAAATATGAAGAATGCAATAGTGATATCAAAGCCTCTATTCTCTTTGACCCTCAAATATCATCTGATCCTATATGCAATAATAATCTTCATGTCATATACTTATTCTTCCAAAAGATAAATTGTTGAGATATCCTCAACACCCTCAACTGTGTGACTCAAAACTCTTGAATTATGGCTAACCAAAATATTCTCCTCAAATGCATATCCATCCACAATGTTACTCTAAAAAATACTCAATGGCTCACTAGTTAGAAGCTTGAAGGATATAATAGATCTCAGTATGTGACCCAAGCTTTGTCCATTAGACTATGCAGTCAATGTCTAAAATGATTTGAATTTTTTTACTATTATTGTCATTTAAACACCTCAAATTACCTTTAAGAGTGCAATTAGGGGTGTTGTCACAAAATTAAAAATTTTACGATAACAACTAGCTATGACTGTGGGACTACATTTCCCAAGGTAATGTAGGAGAACTTTAGAATATTAGATGATTGGTGTTTTATTTCCATAAATTCTTGAAAAATTTTATGTAGCTCAGAGTTTCACATCCCAATCTAACCAAATAGTAGCCAGTTTACCTAGCTCAATCGTATGAGAAATGAACATTTATTGTCAATCAAATCCCCTAATCATGAAAATTATGCATGTTTATCACATGTTCAATTGAAGATATCCATGAAAAAACTATTTATTCTATCACTTGAGAAGCATTCATATCACCATGTTCAGTACTATAAAAACTATTTTTTAAATACATTATCAAATGTTTATCCTGAAGATTCACTTAACTGAAATGTTTCAAAGGTTCTATTGTGCATGTCATTCTAGAAACCAAAGAATATTTGCACTATATAATTGACATGAGGTGTAAAATAGGTTCAAATCATTTAGATTCAAATTAGGTATTCAAACAAATACAGATGTAAGTACTGAATCATCAAATAATGATCATATATCTCCTTGAAATGTGATCTCTTCATCCACTCTAAAGTAAAAGTTGTTTTGACATCTTTGAAAACAATGTGATTATACACTGGGAATTTCGTGTAAGGAACATAACTACAAGAATGTGTAGGTAAAAGGACCAAAGCATAGAGAGTAATAAACAATAGACAACCTATTTCATTTATTGAAAAATAACACATGCACACCAAAATAGAGATAAGAAAAGGAAACAAGCCAAAATAACAAAATCAAAACTATTTACAAGGAGCAAAAGAAAATGAAAAGACTATACAAAACCATTAACTCTTTGGGATAAGTACCTACCATTTTAGAATAATGGATTTGAACTATGACACTCAAAAATATTCAACAATAGTGACCAAGTAGGTGAGAAGAAGATGAATTTATGATCATCATGCATACTCTAATAGTCATGAATAGATAGATCAACAATGTCTTCAGGTCTTAGAATGGAAACATTGTGAACTTTCCAATCTTATGTGAGCATTCTTGAGTAGTAATAAACATCTTTAATGTATTCTTGAATTAATTGAAATTCATTTATGCCAGATACAAGAATTGAATTAGAGAGAAGTGTGTTACATGTTTATTTTTGAGATGGAATAACAATAGGTATATCTTCCACAATGAATTGAATGCATTTATTATTTACCAAATTACTAAATATTACAAAAAAAAATCATCATTAAATGAGTCACCATCATCATCTTCATCAATTTATTTTGCCTTGATAATTTCCATTTCACTTGAAATGAAAATTGAGACCATTCATTTTGCTTCATGTTCACATATTCTTTGATTTCGATATTGGTATAACTATGATATTAAATCTATGCAAGCTTGATTGATGTATATTCAAATTATTTAGAGAACTCTTCTACAAAGGGATAGGAAAAGGAAGTAAAAGGATAATATTCACTTTTGATTGTTGAATCTTCCATTTTGATATAAGAGGAATATTCTTCTTTACAGAAAACTAGTTATATGTTAACTTCACCTTCAGAAAGAAAGACATCACATTCTACATGATTATCCTTTTTTGTTTGTGATTCAAATAGTTTTTATTTATATAACTCATTTTCTCCCATGATTTTGAGATTTGATCAATCTTTTAAAACAATCAAATCTTTCTCTTCTTTGCTAAGTGGGAAGCCAAATTCTTTATTTGCTCTCTGATCAACCATTAGTTTTTTCAAATATTCACTTTCATCCATATTATGAAACTAAAACAATCATATGTGATAGGAATAACTTTCTCTTTTTATCTGTTAGAGTTCTAACATGTGTGATCAAAAATTTTCCTTCATAATCTCTTGTTTTAATGTTTAGGACTTTTGATTATATCAGGTTTCATTACTTCTTCACTATTTATGAAAATTATAACATCTTTCTTCAACATCCCAGAGAGAATCAAGTCATATTCAATTTTGATAGCTTCTTATTGAATAGCTTCCAATTCATTTACCTTGATCCTAATTAAGATGAATTTTATCTCTGGGTGTAGAGAACCAATGAAGACACATATTCTATTGTTGGGACTTAGTTGATGTTTTTGAGGAATCAGTCTCAATAATTTTTTGAAGTAGGTTAAAAATTCTCTCATCTATTCATCATCTTTATTTGAATTTAAATTAAATCTAATAATAATGCACACACGTCTAAATTTTATTTAAATCTATTTAGGAATTTTTTCTTCAAGGAATCCCAATTCATAATGCAATCATCTTCTAAGTGCCAAAACCACTCAACAATATGTCCAATAGAAGTTTCAATAAAAAGTCTCATAATGACATTGTCATGTATAACTCCTAAGATTCTACAAGACACTATGAAGGCCAAGATATGGTTATATACATCTTGACCATTTTTTCCATAAAGCTTTAGAAATCCCTTCCTTGAGCCTGAAGGTAACTCATTTTACTAGGCCAAATCTAATGGTCCTAAATGTTTCACCCATGGGACATGAGGAACATTAGGGTTTGGGTGAACCAATGCCATTTCTTCAATCAAAATGATCTAGGCACTAGGTATTATTACTCAATGGAGTATCCAACCTCCATTCTAGGGGAGGTTCCTTAAAATGTCTAAAAATGATGTGCATAAATCAAATCGATCCCTAATGGAGTCACCAAAAATTGTTGGATAAAAATTTGTCAGGGGGGAAATGTATAATTTTAGTCAACAACATGGGTAAAAATTCCACTCATCAGCCAATAACTTGGGGACAAATTATCTCACCTATTAGTATATGAGTCTACCTTTATTGAAAATCAAAAAGGGAAATCAAGAAAAGAGCCATTCATATCTATTTACAGCAAAACTATTTTTTTGTGGGGGATTTTGTACTTCAATCAAAAAGTACAAAAAAGAGATAGAAAGGAAATGAAGGGAATGATGGGATTAAGGGGGAAATGAGAAAGGAAAGGAGAAATGAATAATTAGATTATTTTGTCTAGTTAAAAACAAAATTTTCTATGATAGCCCCAAAAATATGAAGGATAACCCTAGGTAGTTAAACACATAAACTCACTAGAATAGCCCAAGATTTAAGATTGTAATATGGGAATCCTTTATCATATAAATAGGATGGGAAAGACATATATTGAACATATAAACAAGGTACATACACCTAGTACATTGGATAACTTTACAAAGAAGTATATTAAAAAACCCTATATTTTCCAATAAAAATAAGCATAAAATCCTATTCTTAATCCCACCAAGGCTTCACAATGGCAAGAATTCCTAATAAATATTTAATAAAACTTAAACACTAAAAATTTTGCATTCATTTGACTATTTAACAATATCATTTTAACAAATTGAAAGAACAAGAATCAAAATGGATAGACATACTCATGCTGATCATTCACTATAAAGATTCATGGCATAAATTCCTATAAATTGCTTATGTATTGATTCTTGGTGGGACTATACATACAATTTCATTCCTTCTATATTGCCAAGAGTTCTCATACTATCAAAAATCCAACCGAAAAAATATAATTTGAACCCATCTAAAGATCCCTTTAAAAATGAGCCCCACACATGTATTTATAGGTTATAATGGGGGCTTACATTGCATAACCACCTTTTTTATGTTTTTAAGAGCTTGTAAAAGCATGTTAGTGAAAACACATAACTTGAAACTTGAAAAAAAAGTATTGAGTAATTTTCACAACTTTTAAAAGTGAAATGACCAATTTTCATAATTTACAAAAGTGCATTGGTGTTTTTTCACAACTTGTAGAAGTACAATGACCAATTTGCACAACTTGTAAAAGTGACTTGATAGTTTTGCACAACTTAAAAATTGCAAACTTTGCCTTATTTATATAACTGCGATTCTCCCCTTGATTTTAGAAGTTCAAAATTAAATATTTTCACCATGGATCATTGAGGAAAAAATTTATTCATCAAATTATATTTTCAACACATAAAATGAGATCTAAATCAGAATTTAGATATGAAATTTATGGCTCAAGGAGATTTGACCATGCTTGGACACATATAAGATTCTACCTTACTTGAATAAATATGATTATTCCCTTGATTTTATAAGTTTGAGATGAAGTTTTTACACCATGTATTCTTAAGGTAATTTTTTTCATAAAATTATATTTATAATGCATTGACTGAAAGTGAAAATAGAGTTTAGATATGAATGTTATGGGCCAAGGAATATTAAACCCTATTTTGATGATTTTTGTGTACATGGGTGTCAAATTCTAACCCTTATGCTTGTATGGGTGTCATATTTCAACCCTTCTATTGGCAAGGTTTCAAACTCTGACCCCTCTACTTGTATTGGTGTCAAATTATGACAAGCAAAATAATTGGTAAACATTTTATTTTCTCCTTGATTCTTTTGGGACCCATATTATTCTAGGACATATTGAGGAACTTTATGAAGTAAGGCATTTCAAGTTTGATAGTCTAGAATTCTACCCTACTTTGATAACTATGATTCTATCCCTTGATTTTATAACTTGAATATTAACATTTTTCAACATGTGCCCTTAAGGTAAAATTCTCTTCATAAAATTCTCTTTCTAATACATCAAACAAGAGTGAAAATAGAGTTTGGATGTGAAATTTATGGATTGAAAGAGATTGGACCCTATTTTGACAATTTTTTCTTGTTAGGGTGGTGGATTTTGAACCCTCTACTTGTAGGAGTGTTATATTTTGACCCCTCTACTTTCAATGTTGTTGGATTCTAACCCCTCTACCAGTAGATCTAAAATTATACCTCTTTATTTAATTAGATCGAGATGAATTTTTTATACCAAGTGTTTATAGTCATAATTCATCTCTCCGATTTGGTCTTCGCATTGGGATAGAAATTAAGAGCTTTCTAAGAAGTTTAATTTTGCCTTAAATTTTCACTCTAGTGTTGATAAGGTCAAATGAATTATTGACTTCTCTATTCTTTGCATCATAGTACTTATCCATTGTTAGGACTAGCCTTAGACACCACATTAAAGTTGGAAATGTAACTATTGGTCAAATTTCACTTCCAAATTTGGCTAAGTACAGTATTCAAAAATTTCCTTTAGAAGGAGTATTTCTCATTGAACCTTAGTGAAAAATACTAAGTGCCATTTCATTTGGAGACTTTGTTTTGGTCTTTTGGTTGGGTGTTATTTCTTTCAAAGGTTTTATTTTGGGATTTTTTTTTGACTAAGTGATTATTTCTTTCAAAATTTTCATTCAACCAAGTTTTGAATTCTTTCGAACAATTTATCCAAGACACTTTTCAAATGAGTCTTTTTCAAATTTTATGAAAGGTACCTTACAATTTTTTATGAAAGGGCCTTTTCAAAAAATCTAAAGGGTATATTTTTATTTTTAGAATGTCTTTTCTAAATCTAAGGGACACTTTCAATTTTCTTGAAGGATTATTTTTTGGACTTTTCATTTGACAGAATTCTTTCAAACAATTTATTCAAGAGAAACTTCCCAAAGGGCATTTTCAACTTCTCCAAAGGGCACTTTTCAATTAGATGCCCTAAAAAAAAAATTGACGGGTATTTTCCTTTCAAATGGTCCAATTCAACTTTTTTGGGTTCTTTTGCAGGAAAATGGACCAAACAAAAATTCTAAAGGGTACTTTGCAACTTTTTTGAAGGGTACTTTATAGCTAAAATGGTCCTCTACAAAGTTTTCAAAGGGTATTTTTTGGGCAAGTGTCCTTTCCATATGGTCCATTTCAAAAAGTTTGAAGGAATTCTTTCAGAAAGATATCCTTAATGAATTCTTTTTTTAAAAAAATTGAGACAAAAAAGTGCTGAATTCTAGCAGAGAAAGTGCCCAAAAAAATTTCCCTGAAGGGTACTTTTCTTGGGGAAGTGTCCACAGTTTTTTCAAAGGGTACCCCTCCATAGCAAAGAGGACCAAACAAAAAATGCTGAAGGAAATGTTCAAGAATTTTTTTTGAAAATAGTCTTTGTTATTTAAACAAAGGTGATGTGCCACAAAAAGTCAATTTTAAACTATAGATAATAATTGTTTCTATTCAAACAAAGGTGACGGCCCATAGAAAGTCAATTTTAAACTATAAATAATAGTTGTTGCTATTCAAATAAATATGATGGCCTATATAAAGTCAATTTTAAGCTGTAGAGAATAGTCATTTCTATTCAAAATACTTGGCAAGAACATGAGAGTAGGCATGTAGATAACAAATGGTTGAATCCCAAACATCTGGTGTAGATAAAGTAAGCAAAATCAATAGGTTGACCGTTTGAGTCATTACTCTCACAAAATTGACAACTACAAGTGTTTGGAGGATAGCTAATAGTTAGAAAGAACATTTTCTAACTATCATCAAGATTTCCATCCCCCTCAGTAGTGTTGTGTCAGCTTCTCTTTTTCTAGTTTCAAACACTCATGGATAATATTTGATAGAAACAATTTCATGTGCCACTCTTAAAGGTTTTATGCCACTTTCCATTATTGTCATGACTTGTTTTGGAAAAGTAAACTTCCTAGCATGACATGGCTCACCCCATCCATCTCTCTCATGCATCTATAACTAATTTTCATATTGATGACACATGTCCTTATGCCTCTTCAACTTCTCCTCTCTAACTCTTCTTCAAAGTTCTATAAATGGAGACATTTTGGGTATTGTATAGTGACCACATTTTTGGTATGGTAAAGGCCTACTAAAATGACATTACACTTTGATTTCAAACATTGAATACAAGACTGATTCTAAGTTTGTGAACTTTTGTCTAAGTGTGTGAGTGATGTATAGTGGAGCCAAGTGATAGCATCATCTTTACTCCCTTTATCCTTCATGTTTAAACAAAGGTTCTAATGTTAACAGGTCATGTGAAGTGTGTTAAATGCACTAAACTCTCTGTCAAGTATGCAATTGTATCTACGATGTGAAATCTTCCCCTTAGGTCAAGTATCTAGTTGATTATCTCAAGCATGTTACCTTCACATTGAAACAATATGTTAAGATCTTTCAATGCATTGAATTAATATTAGAAAACATTATTACTTAGTATAAGTGTGATATTTGGTGGGATATATTCTTGGTGGATCACCTCTCTAGCATAATTTCTATTTTATGTAAACTCTTGACTCTTTTCATGAACAAGCATTAGATTAGGTGATAGACACTTAGAGAAGAATTTAGGGAGCTAGCCCTTTTCAATCCTAGAGACTCATCTCCCTTACAAGTTCCCAAAAACTTAAGGGGATGATTCAATGTTGCACAAATTGAAGGAGTTTCATAGAATGTCTTAGGGTGTACAATTTGATGACAATAGTTATGGCACACTTGGTGGGACAATTAGTCTTAATTGTTTCCATGTCAAGGTGAATGTTGGCCTCAACAAGTTCAAGGTTGTATAAGTGTTCTTAATCTATCATTTGGCGACTCCAAAAGATGAGAATTTCTAGTTTCAAATTAAATTTTTCACATTATACTTCATGGTCTTCACTAGATCATCTTCCAGTAGAGCCTTTAATCAAGTCCCTCTACTTGAAACTCCTCTTGAAGAAAAACATCCTGAACCATTTTTAGCATTTAGAGATCTAGAATAGGAAGGTTTTGAAGAGGAAGAAGAAGAAGTTAAGGAAATATAAGATCAATAAGAGGAAGAAGAGATAGCTAGAAGACATCCTTTCCTATCCTTCAATACCCAAAATCCAATTAACCTTCTTGCATATGATCCTATTCCTCCCAATGCTACCAAAAGCCTCCCTAATTTCAATGGAGAAGGTCCTATTACCCCATCCAAACACATTAGGGACATTTCAAACCTTTGAAACTTCTATAATATCACCTAAGCTAACATAGCTATTAGATTACTTTCCATGTCCTTAAAGGTAAGGCACTTGATTGGTATAGAAAATTGGAAGATGGTTACATTACCAATTGGGATGGCTTTGGAGAGATGTTGGTGAATAGGTTTGAGAATAAGAGTTACCATACCTCACTAATTCAATAGTTGAATGTGATAAAAAGAGGTCCTAATGAGTCTATGGGAGATTTAAATGAAAGGTTTTAAAGGACATTATGTAGATTGCCACCTATTATGAGGCCTCCTCCAAGCTTCATATTCCCCACCTATCTCAAGGATATTGGCACTGATGTGGCAATAATGTTGAAATTAATGGGCGGATTTACTTTACCTGAGGCATATGAGATAGCCATTGAAGCTGAAAATAGTTTGATACAAGATGGTAAATTACCTCCAAGAGTTTATATGCCTTTATTGTCTCATAATTCAGTTGAATCCCCAAGCATAGAAAAAGTTACCAATACCAATGTCAAACCTAAAACCACTCCTAAGAAGTTAGTTGATGCTATAGATAAGGATGAGATGATGTAGTCTTTACAAGCCCATCTCAATCAAGCACAAATATATGCAACTGTTCCACACAATCCTTAATACTATCCTCAACAAGGCTATAAGCCTCCACCCCAATACACTACCTAAGGAAGAGGGAAAGGTCAAAAAGGTTTCAATAGGTATCCCAATGCCTATAATCCTAATTCCACTCCATCCACAAAGGTTTTTGTCCCAGTCAACACCAATCTAGTTCAAAGAGAGGACCATTTGAATCATTGGGGGCAATCTCAATGTTAGTTTATACATAATGGTGGAGAAGGTGATAAATCTTTGGTAGCTCAATAAGGAGCTACTCCTTATGTTACATTATAAGAAGCAAATCTCATGGAAATGGATGTTCAAGGAGAAGGTTGCAACCAATGTACTAGTTTTATGAACTTTCAAGTAGAAGACAATTATGTGTTGAATCAAAATACATCAGTTATAGCCAACACAAGGGATAAAAAGAGGGCTTTAGAAGATACTCTAGGAGCACAAGTGACTCCAATTAGTAACTCTCCAAGGTCACAAAGTACAAGTACCAATGTAATAGATCCTACTAGTCACATTGCTCCTCAAAGTCAGAATGTGAACAAGGCTTCCAAACCTCCAATACAATAAGTTCAAGCTCCTTAATTTCCATCAACAATGCAAGACAAGGTGAATACTTCCTCTCTAAACATTATTGATTATTTGAAGAATACCAAGACAAGCATTTATCTTTGGGAAGTATTGCATATACTTGGCCAAAAGGAACTTCTACAAGAACAACTCTCAAAAATTCATGTAGCCCCTAAGTTTCCAAGACACAATTGTTTATCCCTTACCAACACACCTAATTATGTCCTAAAACCATCCACCAAATCTGAAAAGCCTCCACATTTCTACCTCACACTCATTTTGGGAGACAAATTGGTTCACAATTACATTGTGGATAGTGGATCTAGTACCATGGTTATGCCTAAGGTGGTTGTTGACAAGTTGGGATTGAAGTATAAGCCTCATAGTAAGGGTGTGTTAAATCTTGATAGAACTCCATCCAAGACTGTGGGGTTGGTTAAAGGTTTGAAATTTTTCTTGCATGATTTTCCAAGTTTCTCCATCTTATAAGACATTGTGGTGGTTGACCTTCTAGCTCATTTTGCTATTTTCTTGTCAAGAGACTTCACGGCTATGATTGGAGGGTAATTTGAAGTGAATTGGTCTTTTTTAGATTTTAAAAAAATATATGGATCTAAATTAACTATAAAAACATAACCCTTGGAAAGGTTCCACATTGAACCATATGTGGAGACAAATTCAAATTAGAATTATATGATTAGTGATAAAGAAGAAGGTGCCATTGATGGTGCAACATCCTTTCCCCTTGAAGGTATTTTTGACCTCTTTCTTGATGAGTATGGTACTAAAACTTATGAGCATGACCCCTATGCATTCATAGAAGAAACTGAATTAGTGGTATATTGTATGTATTAGAAGAACATTCCTATACCATCACTCACTAATGAGGATCATGAACTTGAAGGGATGTGGGAAATGTTTTTTGATGGCTCTAGAACCAAGGTAGGAGCACGAGCTGGTGTCATGTTGGTTTCTACCTCAAAGAACCAATATTACTCTTCATACAGATTCCATTTTAGTTGTACTTATAATGTGGTAGAATATGAAGGCTTGGTTCATGGCCTCTAATGGGCAAAGAGAAAAGGAATCAAGAATTTGAAGGTATATGAAGATAGTGAATTGATTAAACATCAAGTGAGAAACCAAGCCATATCCAAGAACCCTTTGCTTAAGTCCTAAAAGCATAGGATATTAGATCTAATCGAGGACTTTGATGCTTTCAATATCCAACTTATACCAAGAGACTCAAATAAACATGTTGATAGGTTGGCTATGATAGGAGCCTACTTTGATATAATTATAGGTGTAAGTAGAGAGAAGGAACAACCTCACATCAAGGTCATTATGAGACCTTCTATTCTAGATAATGAAGTGTCTTGGAAAGTGTTTGATAATGATAAACATATTTTACACTTCATAAAAAATGAAGTAGAATTTTCTTCAAAGAACCAAAAGAAGCTTCACAATCAATATGAAGAACAAGTTATTCAGCTAAATACAAACAAGATACCAAAAGGGCTAGTTACTTTGGAGAGTGTGTTCAATGAATATGATCAAAGAAGGAAGGAAAGGGTAAGCATGTCTACAAAGGAAGAGAACTATGAAAAAATCCTGATAGTTAAAGATAAATTTCTAAAAATTGGTAAGATATGTTCTCTTTCTAAAAGGCAATCCTTCATTGAATTATGTAAGGAATTTCATGATATATTTGCTTGGGAATACAAGGATTTGAAAGGGTTTGATCCAATTCTAGCTCATCACACCATTGATTTAGAACCTACAACTAAACCAGTTAGGCAAAAACAAAGGCCTATCAATCCCAATATAGAGGAACTCATGAAGAAAGAGCTTACCAAATTGATTGAGTATAGGATTATCTTTCCTGTCAATCACTCAACTTGGGTAGCTAACCTTGTACCTATTTGAAAGAAGAGTGGAGAGATCAAAATTTGTGTGTAGTTTAGGGATCTGAATAGATTTTCACTCAAAGACCATTATCCACTAACTTCTATGGAGCAGATTTTGCAAGTGGTTTCAGGTTCTCAACATTTTTCACTACTTGATGGCTATTCAGGTTATAACCAAATATTGGTGAATGAGGAGGATTAGTTCAAGATAGCATTCACCATAAAATGGGGAACATTTTCATGTATAAATATGCCTTTTGGTTTGTCTAATGTTAGTGTTACCTTCCAAAGGACAATGGACATAGCCATTAAAGGTTTGATCAATGAGTTTTTGCTTGTTTACCTTGATGATATAACTATTTTTCCAAGGATGCTAATGACCGCATGAAACATCTAAGGTAAGTCTTTGAGAAGTTTAGAGAGTTTGGAGTTTCTCTTAATCCAAAAAATGTATCTTTTTTGTTCATGAAGGTAAATTATTGGTCACATTGTGTCAAAAGAAGGCCTATTTATTGATCCTAAAAGGATTGAAGCCATTCTAGGCTTATCTTTACCTCTACACAAGAAAGGTTTACAAAGTTTCTTAGGAAATATCAACTTTGTAAGAAGGTTTATTCTATGATTTTCTATTTTGGTGAAGCTTATCACAACCATGCTCAAGAGGAACCAATCTTTTGCTTAGACAAAGGAAGGTAAGAACAGTTTTGATAAAATCAAATAAGCAATTGCCCAATCTCATACTCTCTTGAACCAAAAAATTTCCATTGATTTCATACTCTACACTTTCACTAACCTTGACACAATCTCAATTATGCTTATGCAAAATAATGATGAGGAAATTGAATAATCCATTACATTCTTTAGTCAAAGATTGGAATATTATGAGGTCAAGTACACATTTGTTAAGAACTAGGTTCTAACTATGATAATAGGTTTGAAAAAGTTTAGGTACATGGTTTCAAATAACAAGATATATGTTATGGTCTCTCATCCTCGCACCAAAGATTTCCTCCTAAGCAAAGACCTCAATGAGAAGAGAGTTGGATGGATCACAAAGGTAATGGAGTATGATGTTGATATCAATGTAACAAACTTGGTAAGAGGAAAGGGGCTATGTGAACATCTAGATTTAAATCTATGAGGGCCAAGGGAAGAAGTCTTGGTCAATCAAGCTCATCCCCAATTAGTTGGTCACATACTAAATCAAAGTTGGACACAAGACATCATTGGTTTCCTCCAAAATGGTGATTATCCTAATGGCTTGAACAAGTCACAAATAAGGTATTTTAGATTGAAAACCATTCCTTATTGTCATGTAGATGGTATTCTCATTTCGAAGGATGTGAATGGTGTATTACTAAGGTGTGTTGACAATTATCAGTTTGGCATCTTGTTAGAAAAGTTTCACAATGGTGTAGATGGAGGTCATTTCTCCCAAAAATAACAACTACAAAGATAATGAGGTTTGGGTATTATTAGCCTAGCCTTTTCAAGGATTGATACTCTTGGGTTATGAGGTGTCCTCGATGTGCCTTCTTTTTAGGTAAATATAAACTTTCAGCCCTTTCATTAAATCCTATCCAAGTAGACCAACCTTTCATGCAATGGGGCCTTGATTTCATTGGTGTGATCAAACCTCCATCAAGTGTTGGACACAAATGGATATTGACTGCTACTAACTACTTGACAAGGTGGCTAGAAGCTATTACATTGAAGGAGGCAAATGAAAATGCAATCTTGGAGTTTCATGAGAGTATCACAACAAGATTTGGGGTTCCCTATACAATCATTTCTGATAATGCACTTGTTTTCATGGGTGCTAAAACTTTTGAGTGGGAAAATAGGAATGGATTTTACCTGAGTACCTCATCCAACTATTACCCTCAAGGTAATGGATTGGTTGAGTCTAATAACAAGAATCTCATCAAGAAGACATTGGAGAACAATCAAAGAGTATGACACACCAAGTTGAAGACATCCTTATGGGCTGATAGGATTACTCCTAAGAGATAAATTGGTAACTCTCCATTTGTGCTTTTTTATGGGAGAGAAGCTAGGTTGTCCATCTCTCAAGAGATCCCTACTCTAGGACTTGCACATCAGCTAGAATTACTTGAAAATACTCTAATAAAATTCAAATTGATAGAACTAATGCAGCTACAAGAAGCAAGGGATAATGCACATAAGAACATGGAACACCAACAAGTACTCATGAAGAAGTCCTTTGACAAAATGGAAAGTACAAGAGTGCTTAAGGAAGGTGACTTGCTGAAATGGGATGAGGATAGAGAAAAACTGGGTAGACATACAAAGTTTGATGCTCTATGGAGTGGCCCTTACATCATCAGTAAGTGTAAGCAAAGTAACTCCTTTAAGCTGACTAAGATGAATGGGGAAGAAATGCCTATCACTATGAATGGGATACATCTAAAGTTCTCCTATTAGTCTTCGTAGGTATATCTTGTAAATAGTAGCATAGGTGTGTATGTTTAGTCTAGTTTTGTTTTAGTCGTTGTGATCCCTAAGTGTTCTAGTTGAACACATGCATGTTTCCTTGTTTTTATTTGTGTTTCCTAAGTGCTTAGCAGCACAAGTGTGTCTTTATTTTGTGTGTGTTGTTATTTCTATGTATTTTGTGTAATGTTAGTTGTTTTGTGGTCAATTTGAGGTATGTTCATATCAATTTGAGTGCTCATATGCATGACTCCATGCTCAATGGAAATATTAGGCAACTGGTCTTAGGCATAGAAAGCATGCCATCCCTAGGGATCAACAAGAATGTTGGTCAAATTTCACTTCTAAGCTTGCATCTTCAAATTTAGCCAAGTACAGTATATGGAAATTTCCTTCAGAAGGAGCATTTCTCATTGAACATCAGTGAAAAAATACTAAGTGTCATTTCATTTGGAGACTTTGTTTTGGTATTTTGATTGGGTGTTATTTCCTTTAGAGGTTTTGTTTCGAGCTTTTTTTTAAAACTAAGTGATTATTTCTTTCAGACTTTTCATTTGGCCAAGTGTCAAATTCTTTTGGACAATTTATCTGAGACACTTTTTAAAGGAGTCTTTTTTAGATTTTTTGAAAGGTGCCTTACAATTTTTCTGAAGGACATTTTAAAAAAATCTAAAGGGTATATTTTTCTTTTCTAAAGATCTTTTCCAAAGTCGAGAGACACTTTCAATTTTTTGGAAGTGTTATTTTTTGGAATTTTCATTTGGTGGAATCATTTTGGATAATTTGTCTGAGACAAACTTCCTGAAGGGCACTTGCAACTTCTCTAAAGGGCACTTTTCAAGCAAAATGCCCTAAACAAAAATTCTAAAGGGTATTTTCCTTTCAAATGGTCAAATTCAACTTTTTCAAAGGGTTCTTTTGCAAGAAAATGGGCCAAACAAAAATTTTGAAGGGTACTTTGCAACTTTTTTGAAGGGTACTTTGTAGCTAAAATGGTCCTCCACAAAGTTTTCAAAGGGTATTTGTTTGGGCAAGTGTCCTTTCCAAATGGCCCATTTTAAAAAGTCTGAATTAATTCTTTTAGAAAGATCACCCGAATGAATTCTTTTGGAAAAAATTTGAGACAAAAAAGTGCCAAATTCTTATGGAGAAAGTGACTAAAACAATTTCCCCGAAGGGTACTTTTCTCGAGGAAGTGTCCTCCATAGTTTTTTTGAAGGGTACCCCTTTATAACGAAGATGACCAAACAAAAAAGCTGAAGTAAATGTTTGGGAAAATTGTCTGAGAATAGTCATTATTATTGAAACAAAGGTGACATCCCATAGAAAGTCAATTTTAAACTATAGAGAATAGCCATTTCTATTCAAACAAAGGTGACGGCCCATAGAAAGTCAATGTTAAACTACAAAGAATATCCATTGCTATTCAAATAAAGATGACAGCCCACAAAAAGTTAATTTTAAAATATGAAGAATAGTCATTGCTATTCAAAATACTTAGTAGGAACATGAGAGCAACCATGGAGATAACAAATGGTTGAATCTCAAACATTTGGTGCAGACAAAGCAAGCAAAATGGACACTTTGACCATTCGAGTCATTGCTCCCTTGAAATTGACAACTTTAGGTGTTTAAAGGATAGCTAAAAATTATAAAGAACATTTTCTAATTGTCGTCATGAGTTCCATCTCCCTCAGTAGTGTTATGTGTCGACTTCTCTATTTTTAGTTTTGAATGCTCATGGATAATCTTCGATAGAAGCAGTTTCCTGTGCCACTCCTAAAGGTTTTATGCCACTTGCCACCATTCTCATGACTTGTTTTGGACAAGTAAACTTCCTGGCATGACATGGATTGCCCCATCCATCTCTATCATGCATCTATAATTGATCTTCATATTGATGACGCATGTCTTTATGCCTCTTCAACTTCTCCTCTCTACCTCTTCTTCAGAGTTATATAAATGGAGACATTTTGGGTATTTTAGAGTGACCACATTTTTGGTATGGCAAAGCCCTACTAAAATGACATTGCACTTTGCTTTTGAACATTGAATACAAGATCGATTCTAAGTTTGTGAACTTCTATTTGAGTGTGTGAGTGATGTATAGTGGAGCCAAGTTATAACATCATCCTTACTCCATTTATCCTTCATGTTTGAAAAAAGGTTATGATGTTAAAAGGTCATGTGAAGTGTGTTAAATGCACTAAACTCTCTTTCAAGTATGCAATTTTATCTACGGTGTGCAATTTTCCCATTAGGTCAAGTATCTTGTTGATTGTCTTAAGCATGTTACCTTCATATTGAAACACTATCTTAAGATCTTTCAATGCATTCAATTAGTCTTAGAAAAAATTATTACTTAGTATAAGTGTGATAGTCAGTGGGATATATTCTTGGTGGATCACCTCTCTAGCATAGTTTCTATTTTATGTAAACTCTTGACTCTTTTCATGAACAAGAATTAGATTAGGTTACAGACACTTAGAGAAGAATTCAGGGAGTTAGCCTTTTTCAATCCTAGAGACTTATCTCCCTTACAAGTTCCCACAAACTCAAGGGGGTGATTCAATGTTGCATCAAATTTAAGGAGTTTCATATAATGTCCTAGGGTTCACAATTTGATGACAACAATAACTACATGAGGGAGTCCACTATCATGAATGCTTTGGCCATAATCTATTTTATGCACTGTATTTATTCTTTACCTAAAAACTACAAGATCTATGAGCCCAAATTTTGTATATGTTCCTTCTTCTTTTAAGGAACCTGAAGTTGACATTTGATGCATTCTTATTTCCTATGTGGAGAATAAGATGTTTGATGCAATCCTCATGTTTGGATGAAGAACATGCACTACACTACCTCTGATAAAGATGAAATTATGAAAGTGTTTTGTCAAAAATATTGTTTTAAAAAAGTTTAAAATGGGGTTATTAGATTTTGCAAGGGTTTATTGTAGGGGTACAAACTCTAGGGGTATTTTCAGCACTGGTTGCAAGTTACATGAGTTTTGTGTGCATATGTATCAGACTCTGGGGGTGTTTTTAGCATACCTATTAGGTTATAAGGGTTATTTTGGCAATTCTTGTAGGAGATATGGGTTATGTTTACACACCTATCTAGGTCTGAGAGGTCTGTTGGTAGAAGAGCTAGATCCACTCAGTCTAACTACATTGGTAGCAGGATCCATAGGGTCTTTAACATTTTTTCAATTTGCCAAATAAAAACTAATGAATTAAGGAGTTTTCAAACTTTTTTGCATTTCAAATAAATATTAACATTATGAAGATGAATTTTCTCAAAAAAAAAATTGACTTTGACCAATTTTGACTTTTCTTGACCATTTGTGATCAAAAGAATTAACATTTTAGCCTTTTAACCTTTATTGAAAAATGGGTACAACAAATGCACAACATACGTTATATGATTCCTCATGGACTTCCTTTATATCTAAATGCAAAATATGATTAATTCAATAGTGATATCAAAGCCTATATTCTCTTTGACCCTCAAAATACCACCTGATCCCATATACAATTATAATCTTCATTCCCTATACTTATTTTATCAAAATAGAAATCATTAAAATATCCTCAACAACCCCAACTTTATAACTCAAAAATCCTAAATTAAGGTGTATCAAAATATTCTCCTCAAATGCACATCCATCCATAATGTTACTTTGAAAACTACTCAATGGCTCACCATTTAGAAGCTCAAAGGATAGTGCAGATCTCAATATGCAACCCAATCCTTATCTATTAGGCTACATAGTCAGTGTCTACAACAATTTGAAATTTTTAATTTTTTTGTCATTGAAACACCTCAAATTGCCTATAGGAGTTTAATTAAGGGTGTTATCATGAAATATAAAATTTCATGACAATAAAGGTAGTACATAAAATAACTGGAATACATCCCATATCTAACCTATGAACATCAATCGAAGGAGGAATAAAATCAGGTAAATGAGAATAAAAATGAATGATATCAACTAAATTAATGATATAAGAAGATGAAGAATACTTTTAATAGTGTTAAAATAATGATTGATAATGTAATATTTCTATGTCATTAGCTTGGGCATCGCTAGCTTAGTATGGATCATGCAAGGCATAACCATTATCATAATTAGGTATATGAAGATTTATGTGAAGGGAATTAACCAATCTATCACTAGAGGGAGAGTGGGGAGTCAACTTCTTAGGAATGACCATAGAATCATAAGACTCAATAATCAAATTCTTATGAGAATGAAGTCATAATTAATGGGTAACTGAGTGATAATACTAGAAGGAAGGTCTAAGGTTTTGATATTTAGGTTGATCTCATCAAGCTTGTCATTTTCAAAATATAAGAGTTTAGGTGACATGTTTCACACAAGCTCAGATTGACCATTTGATTAGAGTTGATGATATTGTTAAATAATTAAAATTCATGAAAGGGAATGCAAGGTAAAGGTTCTAGGGTAGGTATTTTGAAGACATCACATTCTTGTAATTGTTTTAAATTCCAAGGGTTAGTGTCACCTTGAATCTTATAGATAACACCATTATGGGGAAATTTGACACATTGTCAATCAAAATAGGTGACTGCTCTCATGTGATGAGTCCAAGGTCAGCCAAGTAAAATGTTATAAGATAATGGAAAGTTGAAGATCATGGCTTTAACTCTAAACATGATAGGAATCCAAACATAACCAAGAGGAGGAATTTGTCATTTATCATAACCTTGACATGTACTTGGGGTAGACTTGAGGTTACATTTAGAGTATCTAAAGGTTTTTTGAAATACAAAGAGGTGACACAAGTGACAAACCCTTCATCAATCAAAGCACATTTGAATTGAATGTCACCAACTTGGACACTAATGAAAAGAGGAGGTTCATCTACATGATGTAATATTTTGTTTGGAATCATGGAAGTGATTAAAAACTTAAGTGAGAGAGATTCATCCATAATCTCATCAAATTGAATGGACATTTCTTCACATTTTTGTAAGATACTATCCTTGGATCCAAGAAAGATATCTTCATGCCCCATAGGTGAAGTTTGAGGGATTTTAATTTTGAATAAGAGCTACATCAATAATTTATGATGATGTGTGGAATTCCTCATGAGATTGATGAAATTAATTTGATAAGGAACCTTAAAATTTTATTTAATTGGATCCCACTCATCAAATCCCAGGAGAGATAGACAAGATTGAGATAAAGGTGCATAGTGTTGAAGTAGGTAAATTGGAGGGGATAAAGTGAATTTAAATTGATTAGGAAAAGAACTATGTAGTATCTACCTGGATGGTGTAATTTGGTTAGGCAAAATAGATTGCATTAGGTTAACTAATGTAGTTTATTACACATAAACACTATAAACATATTGTATCAAGTTGTTTGATTTATTATTCTGATAAAGGGTGACATAATCATACTACATCAAGCTAGCCATTATAGCATTAAAAAGGATAAAAATATAAATTGATTATTTTGATTTGTTAATGAAGTAGTATCTGATATGGGAATAACTATCTATATTAGGCTGACTAATGTAGTAGACTAAGAACTAACAGACTGCATCAAACAAAATGATAAATTTGGAAGAAAATACTAAAAACTAACATACTATATCAAACTACAGTAAGAACTATCATAAAAAAATATGACTGCATCAAATTGGCTGATGTAGTTGAATTATCTAAAATGGTGATGAATTCCTCATACTCTACATAATAAAAATGAGATGGAGAGGTATCTTAAACTATTACATAATTATGATAGGGAATATGAGTGTATGAGGATAAAGATCGATATAAGAAATTATGTGCCTTATAATTTTCATGTTAACCAAGTTCTCTTCATTAGTAGAAGAGTGAACCATGGTTTCAACAACATTAGTTGTGGTAGGCTAATTGGCATTGTGTTGTTGGTTTTGAGTATATTTAGGATGTAGATATTTATAGATGGAAAGGTGATAATTATCTTGATTTAGAGCTTCATACTTGAATTTTAATTTAGGTTCATGGGATCTAACTACTTTGTCATATGCTTGCTAACGTTCTTAGATCCTATCTTTGTGAATAAAGTTAGTACCAAGAAGAAAGTCAAGAGTAAGGTTTTTAATTTGTCTACTAGTTTCATGGGAGTGTTCCCAAGTTGCACGATACCAACATTTTTTAGGGGTTCATATCAAAGCTTAGCTAAAGGTTTACTAATGTGTTTCTTACTAATATTTATGATTTAAACTTTTAAAAACTAAACACTCATAAAATTGCACAATAAAATCTAATACACACAAATATAATTCATTCAAATATTATATTATTATAGGATGCATATAATATATATTGATACATATTTATAGCTCAATAATATCCTTAAAATAAGGAGTCAAGGCTAATCTTTTCCTCCACAAATCTCTCTCTCTTATTTCTATTGTATCCCCTAATAAACTATCACACACCTATCTACCTAAGTTGTATAACAACTCACACACATCTATCCTAATATCACAGTATATTGTTAATGAGTTTTATGATAACTCATAATAATATTACAAATATATTACCTAAATAACTAATAATGTGATCACTAACTAAATTTTCCTATTATTCCCCTCTTAGTGCAAACATGGGGAAGACACTATCCTATACTGCAGCTCTCACCAAACTTGAATGATGGTTTTTCACTCGGATAACCACCAACCTACAAACATCAGATGGTTTTACACTCAGTTTACAAACAACCTACAAACAATGGATGGTTTTACACTTGAATTACCATAAACTTACAAACAAAGGATGGTTTTACATGTGGTTAACCAACCATAAAAACATTCATAAGGTTTTATAGGACAACCAAGAACCTTACATAATGCTACAACATTCGTTTAGTCCTCATCACTATCTTACCTCAAGGGATTACATAGGAAATCTGGCTCACTTATTACATTACTTAAACCTTTATGTAGTTTTTTTATTTATTTGCAAACACACAGTGGAAAATATGAAAAAGCACACCGCATAAAATATGTCACCAAATCATCTGGGCCCCATCTTTGGTGATTGATGAGAGGCTCTGAAACCTCCAAAATCTATTTCCTCTATCCTTCAGTGTCTACTAGTTACTTAGTTGATGTGTCAATGAATCTCATGCCATTTTTTATGACAAGACTCCCCCCATAATATGGATGTCAAGTACAATTTAAAATGCATTCATGAGGTAAATATTTATATTTTACAAATTTTGACAATGACTCTATATGACACCTAAGCCTAAACGACTTTGATTTTTTTGACATATAAACAATGATTCTAGACTTTATTAATATACTTGACACTAGACACACAAAACTCACTATATTATTTTGACAGAATAATATCTCACAAAACATTCACTCGTTAACTCAAAAATTGATTAGACCCAAAAACTAAAGTCTATAAACTTTATTTAAATAGACTATTAAAAAACTTTGACACTTTTTGAATTTTTTAATTTTAACACACTAAGACTTAATTCTAATTGACTCAAGTAAAACCATACAAATATACTAATTTAGTCTAATTATAAATGACTTTGAAAACAAGACCTAAAGACCCCATGCCCCCCCTCCCCCCCGGCATTTTTTTTATAAGAAACCCCCCCCCCCCACTTTTTTATAACTTATAAAATCAACATCATAATACAAATCTAAAAAGCGACTCTATTTACTACCAAAATAAAAAAAATTGTTTTGACCAAACATAAAACAATTAATATTTCACAACCTAAAACTAATACCTACTAGTACCATGCATGACGAAAGGTTTGGCAGTTTATAACATCCATGTTTTAATAGAATAGAACCCATTTCATAGATGAGGTGTAATTTTTTGGAAATGCAATACTGACAGAGAAGATAATGGCACTTAATTAAATGCTAACAAGAACAGTCCAAACTATATTGGATAGATGAAGATAGCATGTTTTAGTGGACTACGTCATATGGTGAGCTTGAGGGAAGAAGCCATATTTTATATAAATGCATTAAAATACACATATCTTGGTATTTTAGTTAATTATATATACATGAATAGAATGGCGTATATGCAGTTGTCACATAACTGACAAATCAGGCTAGAGGAAGCATAGAATCTAGCACATCGGCTAGATAACTTAGATACTAGGTTTGAGTGTAGGCAGATGTGTATGAATGGTATACAATACACATGGACTTGAAAAATAGAATGTTCAATATGCTATAGACTACATTAGCATGTAGGAAGAAAGGCAAATATTGGCATAATAATTAGTATGACATTATTCATACGTAGATCTATCCAGCTTGACTCATGAAATAAATTTTGGTGATTTCAATGTATAACCCAAAGTCCCAAAATGAAATGAAAAGCCCATCAGAAACTTTAGTTGTAGTGGGTAATGGAAAGCTTGAAATTAAAAAAAATCCTCCATATATAGCTTGAACATGTCAGTTTAACATGCTCAGTGATGCAGACTGTATAAAGAATGACATTTAATCAAGACAATAATATATAGCCACAGTAGAATCTCCTTTGGAGTGTTTTTCTTTTAATGAAAATAGAAACATGTCTCTCCACTCCTCAGGGGAGTAACAATGAATTTCCCATCCAAATACATTTAGATTCTCATGATGCCTAGGATCATATAATACTCTAATACTAGATAATATTTTTGGTTTAAACTTTTACAAACTAAACACTCATAAAATTGCACAATAAAATCTAATACACATAAATATAATTCATTCAGATATTTTATTATTCTAGGATGCATATAATAGAGAGTTATACATATTTATACATCAATGAGATCCTTAAAATAAGGATTCAAGGCTAATCTTCTCCTCCACAAATCTCTATCTTCTTTTTATCTTATCCCCTAATAAACTCTCACACACCTATCTATGTGAGTTATATAATAACTCACTTACACACATATATCTTAATATCACAATATATTATTAATTATTTGTATGACAACTCATAATAATATTACAAATGTATTACCTAAACAACTAATAATGTGAGCACTAACTAAAATTTTCCTAACACTAAGGTTCATCTTGTAAACTTTGACATTGTTAACATAAGCTGATGAGGATGAAGGATGATGGAAGGGATTTGTTGTGAGAGGTTCGGAGAGTGTCACTTCATTGGATCCACTAAGGAGAACAACATGGATGGTGTGTGTGGAATCATATGTATCTATGACATCATTATTAGTATCATGTTTTTTTATTTTTAACTTCATAAACATACGAGGTCCAAACATGGGTTGGGAGGGATCAAATTATATTATGAATAAGTCTTGACATTTATCTTGATCAAGGGATTATTCCAATGATTTTGGAGAGAGATCCCTGACTTTCTATTGGATCTTGGGATGGAGAGTGTTGGTAAAGAAGTGGTAGAGTTTATTTTACAACATGTTGTATTTGGCCTTGTTAGATAAGGCTTTTCAATGCTTGATAAAGGCTTGGTTAGTTTCACATTCTACCTATTTTTAATTAATGAAATGGGCTAATCTATTTTTATGAAGGTCATCGGTCTAAAATTTTTAAACCGATGCATTGACTAAGTCTTTGTAAAGGTTTTAGCTATAATTTTAGTACTTGTCAAGGTGTTTAACTTAATCTAATCTTTGTAAAGGTTACCAAAATATTTTAAATGTAAAGTAGGATCAGTAGACCCATTATAGGTGATAATATGAGTGATACCACCTATGTCTATGTTTATAATTTGAGGGACTAGTGGTTCATTTTAAATATGGTTAATTACTTTATTATGAACTAGAGGTTGGGGAATTAGATTTCCATATGAATCTCTAAGGGTTGATGGGAGCATTTGGATTTTTCACTCTCCACTGAGGTTTTTGAGGATGATTTTACATTTTTAAAAGTTTATTTTACATTTTCATCATCTAATTGGAAATAGTGGTTTTGAAAGTATCCATTTTCTTCATATATTGTAACAAAATTTCATGAGTGTTAAGAGTTTACTGGATAAAAGAGGAAGCTTGTGTATCTTGTTGAGATACACTAGTTATGGCATTAACATGGGTATGAGTGCGGGAACTTTGAGTATTCCCACTAAAGGTAATACCTATCATGTTAATAGTGGTGGAGGAAGAGAGTAAGGGGGAGGTTGTGTCTTTACCTACCCAAAATATGGTATAAAATCTATGAGTAAAGGATGGATGAAACTCTATATGAGGTCCCACCATGAGTGGCAAATCACTGTATGGTATTTTCCCCTCTCCTCATCATGCTCATTGATATAGATAATTAGTTTGGGAATATATTAAAGATCAATTTCATCCTTTATGATAGGCATGTGTGGAGGGTAGTTGAGTGGATCAAGAAATGTGGATTTACTAAGGTCCTTATCAAACCTATAACTAAGAAAACCATAATTGACACCTTGACTAATCCACTTGTGGACCAAGTGGAGCCTTTACAATCTTCCTTAAAAACCATAATTGAGGAAACCAACAAACCTTCTCCACTTCACCTTTTATTGGATCAACCTCCAACCAACCAACCTTCTCCACTTCACATTTTAGTGGATCAATCTTCAATCAACCTACCTATTCCAGCTATACCTTTAGTGTAACCAATCAACATAACTACATCTTTTCTACTTTTTATTTTAGTGGAGCAAACCCAAACTCAAAATACCTCATCTACCATTAACCCAACCTTACCTAAAACCAAACCAACCTCAACTAAAATTAATCCAACCTCAACCAAAGCCAACCTAACCTCAACCACAGCAAAGGCAACCCAATTATTTTATAGCATTCTCACATTTATCTACTTAATGACTTTGTATGTGGTTTGATTCCCATTTAAATGGGGTCAAAACCTTGACACCTTGTCAAACCTATCAAACCAAACAAGCAATTCAATCCAACCAACACCCAAAATTAACCAATTATCTTACTTCTCTCAATCAATCGCATCAACCTCTGAACCAAACCAATCAACCCTAACCAACTTATCTATCAACCTAGACCAATACCAACCCTCCATCCCACCTGAACCACTACCTAGAAATTGACCTATTAACCTACTAACAACTAAAAACTAAAAACTAACAATCCTTAAGAGGTACATGAACTCATCTTTATCCCTCCTAAACCCTATCAACTAACCAACAACTTCACCTTGGAATATTTTCCTACCTTGATCGTGTATAGAAAGAGAAATTGGGGGAATTTCCCTCCAAAATATTTTATTAATTTCTCAAACCCATATCAATCAACCAACGAACCAATCAATAAACTAACCAATCACTTAACCAACCAACCACCTAACTATTCAACCAATACCATTTCAACCCAACTATTTCCTGACAACCATCACCTAACCAACCTTGCCTTTTACCCTTGTTAATCCAACACCCTTTCCCATGTCTAATCAAGTGTCGAAAAGTAACTAGGAGACATCTTCACCCCTAATTGGATTGGACCTTATATCATAATGCACAAGTACATATTAGGAACTTATCATTTATCCTCTCTTGAGGGAAACCCAGAGCTTGAGCCCCTCAATGCTTTGCATTTGCATCCTTTCTTTTGTTTAAAGGATCAAACTCCCATTTTGTCTAACTTAAGCTCATCCATTGATTTCAAACCACACTCATTTACTTATTTTAAGGATAACTAATTAAAGTTGAATCATGTAATTATCTGTCACAGTCTTAACCCAAATCTTGAACAATGGGTACCATAGCTCTACCCATGGCATGATTCTCATGGTACTTTTCCACCCCTTTTAAAGAATAGATTCCTATGATCATTGGTACCTATACCCCTTTTTAAACCTCATCAACCTTATTGTGATTTTATTTTTGCCTTCATAAAAGAAAAACCGTTAAGCCTATATAAGCAAGTCTATGTAAAGCAAAGATCAGAATAAAAATCACCATCATAAGCAAAATCAATCATGAGTCATTTCTAACATTCATAGACTGCTCCCTCAAAAGACAGATACATAAACATACCAAAATTGTTTAAATATAAGGTAGATTTCTCCCTCGAAATACAACTATCAAGAAGCCTTGAACAAAGAAAACAAACTTAGACCACTCCCTTAAAAGATGGCTAAGTAAAGCATTTGTCACAAGCATAGCAATTTCTTGAAAGCTTCTTGCATCACTCAACTTCTCCTAAACATCAAAAAAATCAAAGGACCTATTATCAAAATCAAAATAAAACAAACTCATTTCGAATGTTGTAATTGGCTCTCAAAATAAAATTCATGTGGAATCCATAATCATCTTTCATAAGTAGATTTCTGCATCAATTAGTCTACACCTCATATGGCATGGACTTATTTATACTAGCTCTTTGGTGACCTATATAAGAGGCAAGTTAGTCTCCCAAGACAGTTCCATTTTCATTTCCCTTTTTTGCATTATAAGCAAGGTATTTTGAGCTTACTTGACATTATATGATCAAGACACACTTTTAACCAACTAACGAATGCTAATGTGAAGCATTCGAAGGGCTTATGTTCCTTAATCCAATACAACTTTGATTTGTATTAGTCCTTGCCAAAGAAGAAACATTGTGCCCTATTCTTACTCTCTCATACTAGATGACACATCCATTTAGATGTTTGTCTCTTGATTGTTTTATCCCTCTCACATCTAGTTTTTGTTATTTAACTTACTTTAATCAAAATGACCATAACCATACCCACATCACATAACATCATCATCAAAATCCATAACATCAATATTATATTAACATCATAGCATCCATGAACAAAGATAAATAAAACCAATTTCATCACATGTCTAAATCTAAATGAGGAAGCATATAATCATTAAATCAATAAACCACTTTCACCACAACCATATCAACATATCCACATCATATCAAAAACCATCCATGAAAAACATCATCAAGAACAATGGTCATAACTATCATAAACCTCATCTTAATCATCCATAAACAACATCATCATCATAAAAAATAACAACAAACCATAAATAATAATCCATGTGATCAACATTATAACATTGTCCATCCATCATACAAATTATTATCATGTCAAACATACCAACTATAACCATCATATCAATATCATCATGCACATAGACAAAAATCCATCTCATCACATGCCTAGCTAGGTGATTCTTTATCAACACCTATATCCCTACTATCATGAGCATAACCATAATCAATAATCACACCATCAATAATCAACATGAGCATCAAAACCATGAACCATAAGCAATATACAAAGATCGTATCTATAAATCATGAGTCTATAATCAACCATAAACATCATCATGTATACAACAATACACATATCTCTCTCAAAATATACATCTCACTACATCGGCTCGCAGACTAGTATCAAAATTATATAAACCAAAAAATATCCATATCTCATAATCAAATTATGCCCCTGAGGGACCACTACCTCCTAGAGTCTATCCTCCTATACTTCGAATGGAGTTCTTCCACTATAGCTATTTACCTTTGCATGGGAATAGTTCTTGGTGGTCATGTAGGTGATGTGTCTCCTCCTCCAACTTATCTCAAGGAATCTCTCTCTTGGGTAACCAACACTAATATATCTCTAGCCTAGTCCCTCTCACTTATAACTAAAACATTCTGACCCTGTGCCACTACCAATTGACCCTATAATTCTACAATAGATGTATGTGTTATGGCTAGGGCTATTCATTCAGATCTCTCTCTATAGTCATTATTTTTACATCTAAGGCAACCCCCTATACCTAACCCTACTTAGCACCTCTCCCATTTGGATCCACATCCATCACCTTCCACCCACCATCATCATCACTAATATCAGTTGCAATATATAGTGCGTGGTACCATGTAGGGTATCCATCTACAAAACCTACATCATCTAGCTCAACCCTAGTTGGTATCTCCTTGTGATCAATGAATACCTTAACTTGATGTGGCTTAGGTAGTAAGAACTCTGCATCCTCCTACCTATATCTTAGGAATGGACCTAGAATGCCCTACACCAGGCTAAACTATCATTGTACCCTATTAAAATAAATGAGCTATGTCTCACCATCCCTCCTACCAAATATCAATCGATAGTTCTATAGTGATAATCTCTATCTCCTAGAGTGAGCCCACTTTGGAAACCTAACATATAGTCTCCAGATCACATCTCTGATGACCAATGCATCTAGTAAACTTCTAAACCAATTAATATCATGAGTCCCTCCACCTGATCTTGAGAGGGAAAAATCAAATCTCCACCTCATAAACCTGAATTTGAAGTCTATTTGAGCATACCCCTCCCATGGTATCCCCATCATCCTTAACATCTAGATGTGCTCATAAGCCCAATAGTGTATAACAAATCCTATGCTAATATTGTACCTCTTATGATCTCTAAATCCCCATAGCTCCCCATATATCTCAACTAGTAGCACAAGCACCTAACTAAACATTATACGACATAATAATATCTCAACCAATACCCCCAACAATAAATAAGGGAACCTCCCACTACTCAAATCTAGTACAATAAAGCATGAAACCACTATCATCATCATCAATAGTCTCCTATCATCTTTTACCATCTGGTATAGTAGAGTGTAGTTTAAGCCTCCTACATGCCACCTCATGAAGTCGAGGTCATCTCCATATAAAAATTCCATGAAGTCATCTTGCTCCTCCCTCTCTATATGATAAATTATCTGACCCTAAATGGGTATCCATTTAATCCTATGGATATCCTCAAGTAATAAGGTCATCTCACCTATAGGTAGTAGGAAGGTGTTAGTGGTTGGATCCCATCTCTCAATGAGCACCACTATCATCATCATATCCCACAGAACGTGATGGTAATTTATCATATCACCAAGGCCCACCTCTTCAATATGATCCCAATCATCTATAGTCATCCCTTGATGAATCTTGAGAAAGATACGAGGCACTCTGTCATGCATCTAGATCCACTCCCATGCCTATAAGGTTTGATAACCAAAAAAATTAGTTCTATATACTATTTCTGACTATGAACTTAACCTCTTGCACCTACCTCTTATATTACTCATTATATTTGCCTACTCTAACATATACTCCATCTTATCTCTGAAGACAAACCCTTAACCTATCAATCAACCTTATCAGCATTACTTACTTAACATCGACCTTAATTATTTAGACCACTACCTATTTATACCTTCATCTATTACTTTCACCTTAACCTAAGATGTGACCTTTAACCTTGACCCTCATTATTAACCTTTAACTCTTACCTCGCAAACCCTTGATATCATTTTTTATAGAACATTCAACCCACTAGTATCAACAATTATACTTTAAACATTCAAACTATCAAACTCAAATAACCACTCAACTTACCATTTTAAAAATTTATCATCATTTGCTCAACCACTGACAATCACAATGACCATTGATGGTCAAGTGATTAAGCCACTAATGTTTATTAACCATTGACGATTAGCTATGACCATTGATGGTCACTGTAACATGATCATTGGTGGAACATCCTAACCCTACCCTACCCAAACACCCATCTCCTTACCACAATCAACCTAAGCATTGCTACCTAATCCTAACCCCACCTACCCCAAACCACCCTACTCTTCCAATCTCAATTTCAACCTCAAAATAAACTATCTAACCCTAAACATAGGTTAAACCAAAACCAAACCCATAGACAATAAACACTCAATCATAATATAACCAAATATGAATCTAAGGCATTTTACAAAATCAAACTACTCTACCAATTGAATTATAACCCCTACCTCATTCTTCAACCATCATCAAGGAGGAACCCTAGGGCCCACAACCTATCCACATGCCTTACCTCACCACCTTGCATCCTTATCGGTCCACTTAGTCAAATCAATGATCAACTTTACCCAATCAACTGCTAGTAAAGCAACATCATAATTTTCCCACAACATGCCAAGAAGTAACATGCTAAGACAAACCAAGCAAATAAATTAAAATGACACATGGCCTCACTTTTTATCTTCAAAATTTTAGGGTTTTCACCTGATCATCAAATATAAGTGTGATCACTGATATTCAACCCCAAGATCCCTGATCGTCAATGGTCAGGGTCTTGGATTTTTCTCTCCACCCATCCAAATTTCAACCAAAAATTTGAATAACCTCAATGCTTATCCCACCCATTTCCTACCACTAGATATTACCCATTCTCTACCCACTTTACCATCAACCACGTCACCTCACCACTGCCCCCTTTAGCCAAAACTATCACATGTTTTGTGATGACCTTGCCTTGGTCATTTTGACCACACTAACTACATTACCAAGTTGAACATTTTGAATTTATGCTACCTTGAGCATACCCAATCAATTTGTGTTTTCATGGGAGCACTTCCTATCTTACATACCCATGACAACATTGACCTTGTCTAAGAGACTTGCATTTATGAGTGTTCCCAATTGTCACATATGGTCACATGGTCTACTTATCACTTATCATTTTATTAGCAACCTTGTCTAAGAGACTTGTATTTATGAGTGTTCCTAACCATCACATATGATCATGTCTTCCACTTGTCACTTGTCCTAATACAAACCTTATTTCTTAACAACAATGGTAATATAGTCAATGCACAATCTTGGTTATCACACTTAGTTGTACTTTGTATGTGTGTTTACACTTTAGTGCCCAACCTATCAACCACTACCTTAACCACTTATCAAACCCATACCTAATTCTATTTCACCTGATTGATTCTTAGATTGAGGGAGAACAACTCCTCCCATGCTTGAGGCAACTAAACCTTTGACCCACAATCCATTTTTTGTTTTATAGCTTGTTGATACAAACTACATAATAAAAAGGGGCAAAATGTAGACACTAGAAAACCACACATTATAGTTCCAAGTGTCAAAACACCCCTAGACCCCCTAAGGATCAACCTTAGCCTTTTAACCACAAACCAAACCTAACTTAAGTCAAAATTGACCTACTAGCTAAACCACCTTTTAACCCAAACTTTGCCTTTGACCCTCAACCACTGACGGTCACCCTACCTATCGACAGTTAGCCTGACTGTCGATGGTCAAGTTTACACCGTCTAAACAGTAAAACACCAACTTCAACTCAACTTAATTTTTTATAATTAGATTGTCTAATTTATGTACAAGCTCATGCATACAATAGCTAAATTTAGATAGCAAGTTAGACCTCTTGTTAATGTATTATTTAACCTTTCCTTCCTTCTTATAAGAAGAGGAGGTGAAATCCAAATAGGGTAGGTCCAGAATCAAGTGATCCATAACAAAAATCAAAGTCTTATGCATCAGAGCTTCTTGTGTAGGTATTCTTCTCAAGGACTTCTCCAGGCTATTAACCACCAACCACTAGCTAAGTATTGTTCTTGTTTTAAGTTTCCATTATTTGGCTTCAACACCCTTTGACCTTCTGACCATTTGTAACCATCTAAATGCCCAAACCTTAAACCCGACCTCTTTAAACATTACCTTGTACTTTGAAACCAAACACCTAACCCCAAATAACCAAACTAGAACCTATCAATAACCTCATCTAACCAAAATTTTTTGACCCAAACAAATCTAATAGTAACCATTGACTGTCACCCAAACCACCAATGATCTCACCTGACCACCGACGTTCACCTTAACCACTAATGGTTATTAGTGACCACCAGTGGTCATTACGTAAAAACTAGTTACCCAAACCAACAAGCATCAAAAAATCAACAACCCCAACTCGAACCCTATTTTTTTACCTCTATCACTAAACAAACCAGAAACAACAACCTGACCACACCTAAACCTACTTTTGACAATTTAACATTTACCTTTAATGTTATTTTGTTAACATACACATTTCTTTTGAAAAGTATTTATTTATTTCTGCTTTAAGTAATTTTATTTGTGTTATGTAAACTCTCTTATCAGCAACCTTTATCAGCATTAACTTGTCTTAAAAGTTGGATTAACAGCCTCCAAAGAAGTCATGTACTTCTTGGATCTAGCTTGTTAGGAAATCCACTCTTATACACAACTAACTAACCATTTACTTGAGTGATTTCCTATCTATAGGTCATTCCACCCAATCTAAAGAAAATTATCTACAATCATCTAATTCAACACGTGCACAACATATTAGGTTTTTCTACCATACCCTTCTCGAGTTTCTTTTCTCTTTCTTCTAAGAAAATAAGTGAAATTTCTCTAAAACATAGAGGAAGAGTTGGATGATGATTCTTGACATGCATGAAGGGGAATATGAGTGTACTCTAAATATAAAATTTCAATTCATAAGGGTGCATACATAGAAATTTATGGGCTTTGTAAGGTTCAAGTAGGGCTATTAGGCCTCTAGGCAAGGCTAATGTGAAAAAGAGTAATTTTTGGTCATTTTCTTCAAAATAAAAAGGTATGGTTGTCCTTAAATATGTTTCTCAATTGTATTTTTGCATAATATATGTTTGAGAAAGAGATTAAATATCCACTCTTCATTTTATGGGTGGCTTATGAGAGAAAATTTGAAGGCAATTATGAAATTTCATCATGGTTAGAAATGGTTTGAAGGTGCTCAAGGGGTGACCAAGTTTAGGTGAATTAAGTGGAATCCCTCCTAGTGTTCCCAAGGTGTGATCATTATTATTTTCTTCATATTGTTCATTTCTTGTTCATATAGCAGTGCATGGTCAAACAAGAGTGTTGTCAATGAGCAGGCTTGAGGTAGTCATGGTAAGGAATGGTATGCACAATGATATGGGGATTTTATATCATCTATCATAGGATACACCTTCTTGATTAGTAGCTTTCAAAACATTTACAGGTCCTCAGGGTCAGCAGATAAGCCTACTTTTTCATTATGTCAAAGGGGGAGAAAGTGTTTGTAAAGGGAAAAGAGTATGTGCATATGCTTTATTGTTGGATTTGAACACATTTACAAGTGTTGACATCAATTAAAAATGGGGATATTGTTGATTTTTTTCTAATGATGTCCCTAAGTTTCCCAAGAGTTTCTATGAGTTGATTTGTATGCATGGTTCTCAATGTCAAAGTGTGCCTTAGTGATCATGCATGGACTTTACAGTATTTGCTTGGTTAGAAAAGATGATGGATGTTGGTGATGTGTTAACCATGTTTTAGGGGTTATATGAGGGTTCAAGAGTGCTTGGTGTACTTTTTAAAGTGAAAATAATTCATTGGAATAGTCTTGTGAAGGTCTAGGTTCTCCCAGTCATCTTGGCAAAAGTTCCTGAGTAAGTAGATTGATGACATCAGCATTCACACGTGTGAAGGTGTTATAAGAAAGTGGTTAAATAGGTTTGTTCATATTTGTGCCTAGATATTTTGTTTCAAATTTTAGGTCCTGACATGATATCTAGAAAAATTTATGGTAATGCAAATTTGGTCTCCCATGCATATTTCACTAGTTTCCATAGTCGAATTTACAATAAAAAGTGACCGTTGGAATTCAAATATTTGAATTTACAAAGGAAAACCAGACTGCAATGTTTTATTAATAAATTTTGATAGTGGTAAAAAAATCAAAGTGGTAGATAACTTCATGGGTAATCTAGGAAAAATGATTTGGAGATTTAACTGATTGTATAATTGCATTTATTGCGGTCTAAAGTTGACTGAGGGTTTGCTTTCTTCTGCAAGTGACCCAAGAAAGATGTTTGAGTTTATCTTGATGGTGTTTGGATGTTTCAAGGTGAATTATCTATTGGATAGTTTTTTATACTCCCTAAGGATCATTTGGATGGATTTTGGAGGTTTGACCAATCCATCTTCAGTATGAACAATTGCTTACAATTTGATTGTTTATTCGTTCATGGTTTTTTCATGTACAAAGCAAATGTTTGATAGGTTTTGCATATGTAGGGGTGTGTAGTGATGAATGTAATAACTTTAGGATGTCTCATGGATCATGTGGTGTGGACCTATGTGCTTTGAAGTGGTCTTGTGTTCCTAATTTTGCTCGGTTAAGTGCTAAAAGGATGAATAGGTCTCCATGGACCTATAAGGGCTTCTTAGGCCTAATTGAAAGGTGTTGGTGCTTAAGGGTGATCTATCAAAGATATGTTTGACCTATGAAGTTGGTTTTGATCCCATTATAAGTGTGATAGAATCCTTAAGGGTTAAGGCATGTCTTATGGCCGACCAAGAAGGTGGTGATCATGAAGGCTCTATAAAGAGCATAATCAAAGATGAAGGTTTCTAAAGCTGACATGCAAAGAAAAGAGAAGTGTGAGAGTGCTTGGTGGATGGATTGAAGAGAAAATAATTTTTAGGAATATGTGCATGACCTAAAGTTCATATTTATGATGTTATAATAGTGTTTTTGCAAGGTTGAATATTGAGGATGTGAGAAGAGGTGTAGAGTGATCCAAACGGTTGTTTTGGATGCATTTCTTGTGTATAAAGGATTGAAGAAGTGTGAAGGGTTGAAGAGAGTTACTATTCACTATTTCTCCATCAGATTAAAAGGCAAACAAAGCTCTAGAGGTGTTGATATCGAAAGTTTTTGTGTGGGTGCTCAACATCTCGGACAAGTGGGTTCTTTTTCATGTGTAGGGATTGGTGCTCCTTGTGAAGTGGGTGCTTCACTAAAGTCTCTTGTTTGTGATATTTTATAGAACCTTAGTCCATGTGTTTGTAGGCTTAAGAGTGTATTTTATCCCCCATAAGGTTTTTCTACATAATTCAAGTATTACGTACCTTGATTTGCATGGTTTCCTTTGTTCATTGCAATAACTAGTTTATATGCTTCATGAGTGATTATATTGATTGATTAAGAGTTTGATGTTTTGGAATTGGAATTGAATTGCTTGCATCACTGATTCACCCCCCACTATCATTGATTGTACCTATAACATTATTCGCTTACTAATTTATTAAGGCATTGATCTTAAATTGTTGTAGCATAAATGGGAACATAATTAATTTCCTTTATTAAGTAATTTTAACACAATCTTTAGCTGACCTACAAAGTCAAATTACAATTTTGACTCTTAATTTTGAAGTTTAATGTTTCTGGAAAAGGAGGATTAATTAATAATTATTATTTGGTGGAAGTACTTGGTTCAAAAGTCAGACTTTAATTTGATGGTTGTGGGTTAGGTGTTGTGTTGGGAATCTCTTCATGAGGTTTTGTTATTATGGGTGGAGCAAGAATTTAGAGAGTCTTTTCTAAATGAAGTTGAACATTATAAACTTCTACCAAACAAGTGGGGTAAGTCATCACATTATTATTTTATGTCAATTGAACTAACTTATTATTGGGATTGGGTATGAGCTAGGCATGAAATTGTGGAGCTCTTTATGGAGGTGAAGTGGGATTTCTTGGCATTAGCATTGGTTGTTGCTAAAAGTGAGCTTGTGGGCATTGTTGAAAGGCATTATTTTTATTGGGTCAAAGTTGATTCCCTTGCCATGGTGGTTGAAATTAGTTAGAATGTGGATTCCACTAATAATTCTAACTTTGTGGTTGTCATGACTAATTTTGAAATTACTTTTATTTGGTTTGAGGTTGAAAATTTTGATAGTTTTGGTTTTGGGGTTTTTTGTTGGGATAATTGATTCCAGGGAGTAAATCCATGCCAATTAGGATAAGTATAAATTTGAGAATTGAAATATGAAGAATTAGATGGCATACCTAGATTATGTGGTCTTTTTTACCATAGTTTCCATTTAGCCACATAGAAAATATGCACTTCATCTCTTCTAGTTGAACAAAGCTCCATTGTTTAGGGGTTATCCTATGTTATACTTGTCACTTTCATTCGAATAGTATGGCATTTTCAGTTTGTCTTCTTTTTATGGTAATCTAGACAATATATAATCAACACATGCTCTGTCTCTTATTATTTCCTTCGTGCATGTAATGTGTCCGATTATGTATCCAAGTGGTTGATGATATATTGTTTTATATCATGTAGTAAATTTCTTACCTTCATCTATGAAAGTCCATTGGTAGATTTAGAAGGCAACATTTTATTGTTGTGGGTCTTCTTCATCATATACCTTGATTATTTTCTACATAATATAGTGATCTCCTCAAATGATATTCATGATACATTTCAACTACTCATCAGATCCAGTGCTTTGAGATAGTCTTCCTTGATTCCCTTCAAGAATACCAATTTGATGGATTCTTGGTCCAATGTAGTTTGTATTTTTTTAAGTTAAACATAAATCTCTCTAAGTAATTTTCTAATAGTTCATTTTCATTTTGTGACATCCAAAGATGTCATTTCTCATGTAGTCATTTATACAATAATTTTAGTACTTTGAGATGAATTTACCTTCATCTCTTGCCAAGTAGATATTACATCTCTCTCCAACCCCATAAACCATTTGAGGGTTATGTCCTTGAGAGTGTTTGGAAACAATTTTAGCTTTTGAACATCTTGGTTGTAGTTGTCACTATGACATAAAATGTCAAACTCAAAGAGGAACGTTCAGGATCATCACTAGTTATTCCTCTGAAGTTGGAAAAAATAGATAGAGTAATATTTTTCATGGGTGCATTATTTGTAGGGGTATTGATTGAAAACTCAAATTTTATGGCCTCATTGAGTTTATCCTTAGAGGAACCCCGTGATGCTCTGAACTACTTGTAAACTAGAGATTTATGCCACCTACTCTTCAAATCATTTATCAATTTTAGCCCAAGGTGTGTAATGAATGGTGGCTTTAGGCTTCTTAAGGGAGAGGAAAACATTCTGACTAGGGGTGATGGAGTGGAACTTATTATAAACTATTCTATAAGTTCAACAAAGATGTCTTGTTTATCTAGATTAGTGGGTTAAACAAGTTCTATAGTTCTAATTTGTAGTGTTAGAAGAGCTTTAAGTTCTCTTTTGGAGAGGAGTTTGAGTGAGGGTGGATGGAGATGGATACTATATTCTTGAGTGTAGGGTGTCTAGACATGCACTCTTTGGAATGGTGCAATGATTCACTTTTCAAGGGTATGAGTATCCTCATGTTCCTTATACTTGGACTATTTTACTATTTCAACCAAGAACTCCTTTGTTGTTATCTCTTCTACCTTCTTAGGTGACAAACACAAACTAGCTATTGGTGTTATTTTATGACTCGTAGTTGTTTTAGGCGGTGAATCTTCCCTTTTATCAATTAAATTATCTAAGCAATATTGTACCTGAATAGTCTCACTCTCGCTATATATAAATTAACCAATCTTCATTTGTGATTATGCATGCCTTGCCCTACACAAGGTTAGTTTAAAATGCGATTTTTCTTATTTTTTCTTATTATAGTTTGTATAAATTTAAAGTAGAACTTAAATATCAATCACTTCACCCTTTAAAACAATAAATTTGGTCTAAAATGTGATAAATCTTATACTAGAAAGTGATAAATCTTAACGTATATGAAAGCAGGAAATCTATTTATATGGAAGCAATAAATGTTACTTTAAGAAAGCAAGAAATATTACTCTAAGAAAGTAGGAAATCTTACCTAATGTTTGAATATTCTAGTGCTTGACACCTTTATAAATAGTACCAAAATGATAATCACAATCATACCAATAATTAAACTTAACATGATGGTGCATATGCCCTGACATATGTACTCCAAAGGGGAACCACTTGATTTATTGGCAATGTTTTTTCATTAAATTATCAACCAAGGGACATGTACTTTGATAAGATATCAACACTTTATATTAAACACTGTACTTTTTGAAAAGTTAAGGTACTACTGGTTGCATATAGAGAAACACACTTTGTAGGAATGTAAATGACAGAAAGTATAGACACCCAATTTCGGCCATAACTGACTTCCGACCAAACTTTAGACTTATTCTTACCAAACATTGTAAATTAAACCTAGGAATCACTGAACGTCTCAATTTCAGCTGCACATTATTCATCAGCACTCAAAATCGTGTTGAAGCATCCCTATTTATGATACTATCATGTATGCAACAATAACATCTCACAGATTCATCATCAATCACCTTACGACCTAAGAACTGGCATGTTTTTCCTATTGGTGATAAATGCATCATCTATAATGTCTCTTACAAGTAAATAAAATAAAGTGTGAGTTAATATTTAACTTATTAATCATTTTTTATTTTATTTTATTTTATATTTTTTGAAATTCACATAATTTCATGATTATTTTGTTTTGAGTGTGTTAGTTGTATGAAATGATTGAATCGAAATGTATTCAGATTCACATCCGCAAGTTGTTTGGCTTCATCGAGTTCCTTCACAACTACACTCATTTTAGATCTATTAATTGATTTTGATTCCATGCATGTGTATGCCACCTCTGCAACTTTCCAAGCAGATGTATAATATCATTTTCCCAATGAAGGATCCATAAGGTCAACTAGTCTACCACAAGCAAGCAGCTTTTGTGCCTGTAAAATAATTAAAATTACAACATTTCTTGTTAGTATGAAAATGTAAAGATCAGAAACAATGAAGTTTCTTGAAACTTTTGATGAATTATCGATTCAACAATTCCCTCGTTAGGGGGGCCTCCAGAGATGATCTCCAATAGAACTACTCCAACAGTATAGACATCACTTTTTTCAGTTAATAACGATGTTTCAAAGTATCTGCAAAAAAACATCCAACTTTTAGTCATGCAGTCAACCATCTGCAGGGTTATAAACCATATGAATGCTTAATAATTAAAGAAAATGCACAAATACTCAGGATCAAGATAACCGGGGGTGCCCTTGACAACTGTGGATATATGGCTATTGCAACTGTCGAGCAGCTTGGATAGACCAAATTCAGCTACCTTTGCACACATTTTTTAATCTAAAAGTATATTACTACACTTTATATCTCTATGTATGATTGGAGGACTACAACCCTCATGTAAGTAAAACAAGCCTGCAATTATATTTATAAACAATTGTATTCAATTTCTACAAAAGTAAATGGTTTTTTTAAATCAAAATTAATAATACATATAAAAATTAAAAAACCTCGTGCTGCTTGTAGAGCAATGTTAACCCTGGTACGCTAGTCAATTGGGTTTTTCAATTTGGCCATGCCTACCAAAAAAAGGCATACTAATTATTTTTGTAAGCATCATTTGTTGCTATTTAATTTTTTAAGTATGGTAAAATGTTTGTAAATAATACCATATAGATGATCCTTGAATGCTCAAGGTGCATATATTCATATATAATTATAACTTATTAGTACCGGATCTATTATTTTTCCTTTACAAAGCAATGATAAGAGTACTTAAGAAACTCACAGTTGATTTAACTTTGACAGCTTCTCCAATGACCTTGGAATACCTCCTGTAAATCAATTGTCTTGCAATTACCTTCCACATTAAAATTAAAAGCTTCATGTCAAGAATTATATATAGACACTAATTTTATCATTTTTTCGGAGTATATAAAGAAGGGGCAGAGATAGAGGGATGTCTTACAGTATCTGAAGATTGTTCAGTGTACTAAAGTCTAGAATAGACCCTGACAAATCATTGTTTCCTAGCAACTAATACGCACCATGAAAAGTAAACCTTGGTCAAGTTTCTTATTAATTTAAATCTAGTTCAATATATTTACATAGAAAGGTTATATGGGATGTGATAGCACCGAGGAAAAATGTCAAAGAATTAAGAAATAGAATAATATTTTTTTGGGTTTACACCTAAGGGTGTGATCTTGGTGGATAATCTGAGATAATAGGTCAGGTCGAGTTACTATGTATAAATGTGTCTCATCGGACTTTGTTTATTAAGACATCTTTAATATATCTGCCCACTACTGTGCTTTGAATAGCTATCCACAATACATCTACAGGCGGTTGGTTCCATAGCTTGTCCCCCAATGATTCATCCTGAATGCTGAGATATCTCATCGACGATGATGAAAAATATGGCTTCCAAAGACGATCGTATGGATCATTTGGATAGCTACGATTACAACAAAATTGAGTTTTATGAGAAGTTGGGATGAATAAAACCAGCAAAAAATAAGAAGAGGAAATTTAGTATTAAATTGATGAGTATGTTATCCATGATTAATATTTATCCCGTTCGTCCATGACAAGACTTACTCTATATCCTTATTATCAGATATGTCAAAATTCACTCAACCTATCAGATGCAAGGCCTTCTTTTCTAAATCCATATGGTTGTACATGAAAGATTTCAAAGGTCTCAGCTCAATAGTTTAAATGAAGAGATAATGAGCTGGTTCTTTTTCGAATTTGATGTTAGGCATAAAGGGATTCTATCCCTTTCGGTCTTCATGATAATATCTAATGAAGGACATAAGTATTATTTAATTGGGACAGATCGGCACGGGTCCACTTGAATCTCCCAACATATAATCAAATAAATTAGTGAAACCAATTCCAAGATCAAACGGTTGACTTGAAAACCTAGCTCTTACTAAGTAAGATAGACCAGACTTTACAGGTAGATGGTAGCAATATTTATTTGCTGCCAGATTTGTAAAATAGGCTAATGAGAGATACTCCAATGGAGTGTTACTTAGCAATTATTGGTTAATTGTTGATTTCAGTTCTACAGTTTCAATCATGTAAAATAATCATGTAATTTATTTAATAATTAATTAATATTCAGTTTATATATATATATATATATATAAAACTAAAGCTTTTGAAAAACTAGAGATAACTTTAGTTTATATTTTATGTATTTTGTTATTTAGATAAACTTAGAATATTTTTATTTATTATTTAGAAAATTATGTTCACATGCAATTTTATTAATATATTATAATTGATTGAAAATGATTGGAATAATTTGAAGAAGTATTTTTATTTTGGTTATTTTGTATTTTTTCTGTATTTCTTCTAGTTATGAGTATTACATATATTTGGTTGTGAGTGTCTGGGTTCTTTTTGGGTAGTGGTTTATTTTTCTATATTTAAAGATCTTCATATCAAAACTTGGTTTTTGGGTGAATGTTTTTAGTTTCAAATCTTTCTAACAATTAATCATGTCAAAATATAATAGTCTTCCTATTCCAAAATTTAGTGGTAATGATTATGATTATTAGAGCATCAAAATAATAACTCGTTTGCCAGGGAAAGAATTATGAAAGATTGTAAAAACTGGTTATCATGAACCAGTTGATTGGGCCACTGTTCCAGCTAATGATAGGCAAGCTAAGAAGAAAAACTCGCAAACTTTATTTTATATTCAAAAAGCTCTAGACAAGAGCCTATTTCTAAGAATTTCAGTTGCAAAGATAGCCAAGAATGCCTAGAAGACTCTACAAAAGCTTACCAAAGTGAGCAAGTCAAAGTGGTTAGATTACAAAAATTAAAAAAAATTTGAGAATTTAAAGATGCAAGAAGTTGAAAGTGTGAGTGACTTTTTGTTTAAGAGTAAAGGATGTAGTTAACAAGATGGATACACTTGGTAAATATTAACTAAAGAGGTTGTAAAAAAAGTGTTAAGATTTCTAACACCAAGATAGAATCATGTTGCCATAATTATTGAAGAAAGTGAAGATTTGACTACTCTTGAGTTCGATCTCTTAGTTGGATTTCTTGTGTCTCATAAAGAAAGACTAAGAGACACATTAAATGAAAGTAATGAGAATGTTTCTACCTCAAAATTAAAGATCATAAAGAATGAAGGTACCAACACTAGAAATAAGAATATCCATGTACAAGGCAAAGTTGATTTCAAAAGCAATCAAGGACAAGGTAAATACATGAATTACAATTATTCAAGAGGACACAATTATTCAAGAGGATACAAAGGAAGAAGAGGTGGTTAAGCTACAAGAGATAAAGGTAGAAGTAGATTTGATAAAAGAAATATTCAATGTTATTATTGTCACATGTATGGTCACTTTGATTGAGAATGTAGATTAAAAGTAAAAAATGAAAATAAAAGTGTTAATTATGTTAATGAGGATGGTGATGCATCATTTAATTTATTTATTTCATATGACAAAGCTGAAAATAGTTATAATGAGGTTTGGTATTTAGATTCAGGGTGTTCTAATCACATGTCAAGGAATAATGTGTTTTTTTCTACAATGATTAGAAATTTTAAAACTAATATCAAACTTGATGATGATAAACCTTTGGAGGTTGCAACAAAAGTAACTATGAAGGTGAACACTACAGAAGGTAAGAAAAATATTAATGATATTTATTACATCCCAAATTTGAAACATAATTTGTTGAGTGTTGGACAACTATGTGAAAATAACTATAAGGTGGTTTTTTATGATAAGCAATGCACGATCTATAATAAGAATCAAAGAAATAAGGTTGTTACAATTATACCTATGTCTAAGAATATGATGTTCTCATTGAAGTTTGGAGAGCATAGTAACAACCTTGCAAATATGACATATGAAGATAAAAGTTGGTAATGGCATCTCAGGTATGGACACTTGAATTTTTAAAGTTTGAAGTTACTAACACCACAAAAATTAGTTTATGGTTTGTCAAGGTTGAAGAGCATAAAGAACTTTGTGAAGGTTGTGTTAAAGGTAAGCATGCAAGATAAACATTTTTAAAAGGTAGTGCATGGAGGGCTTATCATTCACTTCAATTAGTTCATTCAGATATTTATGGTCTTATTCAAACAAAAAGTTTGGGTAAGTTATCATATTTAATTACGTTTATTGATGATTATTCAAGAAAGTGTTGGGTTTATATATTTTTTTTTAAATGAAGAATTTGATACATTTAAGAGATTTAAAGCCCTTGTAGAGAATGAAAGTAGTTACAAAATAAAGTGCTTAATGACTGACTGTGAAGGTGAATTCTATTTAAATGACTTTATGAATTATTGTGTTTTGAATGTCATCAAAAGGCGACTCACAACTTCCTATATTCCTCAAAAAAATGGTGTGGCTAAAAGGAAGAACCGTATAGTGGTTGAAATGGCAAGGAACATGTTACAAACAAAAGGATTGAATAACTCTTTTTAGGGTGATGCAGTTGCTATAGCAATATATATTCTCAATCAAAGTCCCACTAGTGCGCTTAAAAAGATGACTCCATATGAAAGATGGTATGTAAAGAACCCTGATATCAAATATTTCAAAAAAAATTGGTTGTTTAGCTTATGTTCATGTAGCTGATCAGAAAAAAAAAATTAGATCCAAAGAGTAAGTCTTGTATTTTTGTTAGGTACAGTGACAAAAAAAGTTATAGGCTTTATAATCCTATCACTAATAGTGTGCTTGTGTCAAGAGATGTTATTTTTTATGAAGGGGGAGTGTATGGTCATAATAAAGATAAAGTCAATATTGAGAAGTCTAAATCAATTTTTATTGATGATAATTATGATGATATTACTAATGAATAGCCCACAAATACATCAATGCCAAGTGGTATAATTCCATTGAATAGCCTCTTATTTAGCGCATGTATTTCAAGCACAACTCCTACTTCAAATCCTAGTTCTTTAAAAAATGTAAAAAACTTGAGTGAAATTTATCAGCATAGAATAAGCCAATCACATGAAGAATGTCCAAGAGGTAGGATAGTAAATTATACTTTAATTACACAAGCTGATTTTGATCCATCGTGTTTTGAAGATGTATGTACTAATGATGTCTGGGTGCAAATAATGCAAGAAGAGATAGATTATATTCACAGGAATGATATTCGGGAGCTTACATAGCTTCCATATGACAAGAAAAAGATTGGTACTAAATGGGTCTACAATACTAAGTACAACAGTGATGGAAGTATTGAAGGACATAAGACAATGTTAGTTGCTAAGTGTTTCACACAAAGGTATGGGATAGATTATGAAGAGACATATGCACCAGTAGTAATACAAGAGACTATTATAATGATAATTTCACTGGCAACTCAAAATAAATGGAGCATACATCACATAGATGTGAAAAGTGTCTTCTTGAATGGGTACTTAGAAGAAGTCTATGTAAAACAGCCACAAGGTTTTGAAGTGCAAGGTAAAGAATGTCAAGTTTGCAAGTTAATGAAGATTTTGTATGGCCTCAAACAAGCACTCAGAGCATGGTATGCAAAGATTGATGGATATTTTCAGCAAAATAGATTCAAAAGAATCAAAAGTAAGTCTACTATTTACTTCAAGCAAAAAGGTAATGATATCATTATTATAAGTTTTATATGTTGATGATTTGTTGTATATGAGTAGAAATTCTAAGATGAAGGATGAATTAAAAATTGTAATGATGAATGAATTTGAAATGAAAGATTCAAGTCTTATGAAATACTTTTTAGGGATGGAGGTTCATCAAAGTAAAGATGACATCTTCATTTGTCAAACAAAGTCTGCAAATGATATGTTGAAGAAATTCAATATAGTTGATTGTAAACCAGTCTCTACTTCAACTGCTCATGGATTTATGCTATGTAGAGAAGATGGTGTTGAAAGAGTTGATGAGACAACTTACAGAGGTATTGTTGGAAGCTTAATGTTTCTAACTCACACAAGACCAAATATTACTTATTCAGTTTCTCTTGTATCAAGATATATGTATGAGCCATCTAAAATTCATATGAAGGCAACTAAGAGAATTTTAAGGTATGTGTTGACGCAGTGGATTGCACCCGGGGTAGGAGGCTGAGCTCCTGCCTTCCACACGCAACAATGGAAACTCCCCTCTCACCTGTGGGACCGACGAAGCTGGAGGGGAGAGTCTCTAGATAAGGGCTAGCTCCCTCTGATGTATCCTTTAGGCCCTGGTTTCTCCTACTGCTAACAAATAAAATGGAAAAAAAGGGGGGGATGAAAAGGGAAAGAGAGATGCTGAAAATAGAACCTAAGCCTAAAAATGAAAAGATGATACACCAAAAAATGTTGACCCACTCAGCCCGAACATACACTTTTCACTAGGAAGAAACTCCCATACACTTCATCTGAAGGGGGAAGCTCTTCTTCAACAGTGAGTTAGGGGTCCGTAGAGATATAGGGAGGAAGGAACTAGCAAAGGTGTTCTGAGACACACTTTGACAGCCTATTCACATGTGCCTATATTCTTGCTATAGACACTTCTGGCAGACCTGCAGAAAGGAGACTTCACAATGCACTAGACATGATGTAATCGATCTGTGAAAAGCATGAAATACAATGCCTAAACACAAAAGAAGAACATAGACATATACTTTAAAGTGCAAGTCCAGATAGAGGTAAAAATGCTAAGTCCTGATTCAAGGTAAAATTTGGCAGTGCTCTGCCTTACAAGCTCAAGAGATTTTTGGGCAGAGTTTTGCCTTAAGGCTCAGAGAATCCCCCTCAAAATGAGAAAAAATTTAATATATAGAAAGAGGAAGAGAACTTGGCACCTTTTGGGAAAGACTTTGGCACTCTTTTTGCAAGTTGGCCCATGTGCGCTCTGAGCCTTGGGAAGAGGGAGTCATTTGATTGTTGGTTCTTGCTTTGAATTTGGCATCCCAACCTTAATGAGGAAGCACAAGTCATGCCTTTTTTATGGCTTGTCTGCTTATAAATGCAAACTAGAGAAAACAAGTCACGTCGCTTACTATTTGCATCATTTGGTGACCATCTAGCAATAACTCGCCTCCTCTTTGCCACTTGGACTGGTTTATCTCTTTCTGCACCTTGTCTTCTTCTTGCTTTGTCTCCTTCTGGCTCCTTCGGCCCTCGAGGCTATCTTCTGGCGGGTCGCTGCATTCCTTGGGCTCTTTTTTGGTTGGCACTCAGGCAATTTAAAGGCAAATGACTATTTCACCATCTTAAATTTGACATCTGCGCACCCGTCATCATTTGAAAAATAATGGCTAATCTATCTTCTTAAAGTTGATGGCTTCCGGGACGTCACCGTCCTTGGCAAATTCCTTCGAGCCTTTTCCTTTGACTCGTCCTTTATTTTGGACACTCCTAAAGGGGAAGTGTACCTTCAGCTTTGGAGAGATGCCCTTCATTTGGCCAGCTGAGAGCCCCCCGCAAGGGCACCTGCCCTTCGACAGCCTTTGTCTCTTTGGCATTTTTTGTGGGCTTTTCTACGAGCTTTTTTCCCATGGAAAAAAAGTCCATGAGAATTGGCCACTTTGATTTCCCTGGGTCTTTTTGAGCTCGCGGCCTTCCTCTGAATTCCTTCGAAATTTTTGTCCGAAGGAATTCCTTCAGACTTTTTGTCTGAAGGAATTCCTTCGAACAAAAAGTTTGAAAGAATTCAAAGCTTTAAGACTTTCTCGCATTTTTGGAAATCCTTTAGCTGCCTTCAAAGTGCCCTTTGGCTTTGTTGAAATCGACCCTTTCGAAGGGTGTCTTTGCCGACCAAGTGCCCTCCACAAGGGCACTTGTCCTTTGAGAGGCTCACTTGACTTCTTTGATTGAACCGCTCCTTTGAACCAACTGATGAACCACTCCTTTGAACCAACCGTGAACCAATTTATTGAACCGGTTCAATGGTTCAAACAGTTGTTGAACCAAGGTGCCAAACTGAATGCGATGAACCATTTGATTGAACCTGCTGATGAACTAAGTGTTGAACTTTTGCCAAAGCATCAAACCAACTGAATTGAACCAGGCCTTTGAACCGAGATGATGAAATTTACAGTTGAATCGAAGCGTTGAACTTTGCCGATGAATCGAGTGATTGAACCATCCGATTGAACTGAAACATTAAACCAAAATGTTGGACCAACGCGTTGAACCAAGTCGATGAACCGTTTGATCTAACCAAAGTGATTAACTTTGCCGATTGAACCAAGGCTTTAAACCGAAGCGTTGAACTAAGGCGTTGAACCAAGGCATTGAATCGGTTCAATGGTTCAAAGGTGCTAACTCTTGGAAAGATTATGTCTTTGAACCACTCTTCCAACCTTAAGGAAAAGTGTCTTTGAACCATTTTAGCTCTCTTTTCTTATGAATTTATTCAAACAAGAGTTCGAAGAAGCTTTGTAAAACCTTGCACTCTCTGAACTGGTTCTTCAACTACCGAAAGACTACACCTACAGAGTTCATAGAAATGGACCTGTAGAGTTCGTAGAAATTTTGTAAAGTCCTTAGAAATGGATAGATTCATGCAAAATCAAAAAATGAAATGGCCCAGAATAGCAGGGACAGAAGGGGATCAATTTTTGGCCTATTGGGCAAAAAAGGGTCAACAAATTGGTGACTCCTAGGGGAAGCATGTCTGATATGCTTAGAGACTAGTTGCCTTTAAGTCCATTGGGCACGGATTCAGATGCAGCTTGAAAAAATTTAGCAATAGCCCCAAATATCCAAGAATCAAACATGAAGCTTTCTACCCCAGACACAAGGGAAAACACACACAAGACTAAAAACACTACTTGTGCAAAATGCACTTAGGAAAAGCAGAAAAAAATTGAAAGCAACTACTATATACAACTAACTAGGTACATCTGCTTCCCTCCTAGATCAAAGGGAAAACTTCTTAAGTCTCCTTCCTAGCAAGGAAACTTATGGTGCCAGACAAGTGGCTGAATCAAATGGAGAGTTGGTGACCCACTCCTCTTGCCTGCCACCTAGGTTGGCTTGTATCAGAGTGGATTAGATTCAAACATGCTTCCAACATATACGTACTCTATTTGTTCTTGGAAGCTTGCCTCCTATTGGTTCTTCATGCTGGTGTATCTCATCAAGAAATCAATCATTTCTGGCTCATCACCATAAGCCCCTTGATATGCATCATTGACTGGCTTGTTCTCTTCTACCTCATGCTCGAGTTCCATGGTATGGCCATCCTCCTTGATGATTTCAAAGAAAGTATCTTCAGATTCACCAACCTCTTGAAAGGATAAATCTAAAAGCCTGCAACCCCTTTGCATACTTATTTGAGTCCCAATGCTACCTTCTCCACTCTTATCCAGCTCATAGCCTCCTTGAAGAATAATGCAGCCTACCCCAATGACTTCAAATGAATCATTAAAAACATGAACAAGAGATATTCCATGCTCCTCCATGACATCTAAGGTGATCTCCTCCTCATTCGTACTCATGAAGTCTCCCTAATCATTCATGAACTGAGCATACTCCTCTTCACTTGCTTCCTTCAAGACAGGCTCCTCCTCAAGAATGGGGGAAATGGAAGGCTGACGGACAAACTCATGTGGAAGAGGAGGCAGTCCTTGAGCTAGAATCGAATGATTCTCCTCTTTCCATTTGGTTAGCACTTCATCTATATCAGGTGTGGCCTGATAGCTTTCTTAGAGGTGTGTGGATGGAGTGTGTTTAGACATGGAATCTGCTATTTGGTCTGAAAATTCCATCACACGTTTGCAGAAGAAACTTGCTCTGGACTCCAACTCTATAATCCACCTATCTATATCTTCCTGGAAGAGCCTTTCTGAGAGGTCACAATCATCATCGGGAGTAGGAGCAGCCTCATCTTCTTCAAGGGTTAGAGCAAAACCTTTCTCCTCCTCTTCCTTTCTACCCCAAGATTCCACTATTTGCTTCCAACTCATGATCTTGGGATTGGAATCTTGCTCTTGTGAACAGGCAGCAACCTTATCCTCCTCAAGGTCCTGAGCTGGTTCATGATGTTCCTTCTTCTAGATTGGAATTTGGAGATCATGTTGAAAGACTTGAGGAGGTTGGGAAAGATTTGGGAGGGTCTACTCATGTACAGGAAGAGTTGTCTGAAAAGAGGTGTGCTAAAAAGCTAGGCATATAGGATTAAAGGCAGGATCGATTGATGCATCGGATGAGTCAGAATGAGCAAGTTCCATCTGATAGCAAGGATTTGGCACACAAGAGGGAGTTTTCTCTAGAATAGGAGGGGGCACACAAGGCTCACCAAAATCAGGTTGGGAAAAGGAAATAGGGGATCCTTTTAAAACCTCATGAGAAAAAGGGGGTAAACCTTGGGCCAAAATCAATTGATTTTCGTCTCTCCACTTCACCAACACTTCATCAATATTGAAATTAGCTTGAGGATTGGTAGAAGGGGTATCTTTTGGCGCAGTCTCGCCTACAAGGTCTAAAAACTCCATCTCTCTTTCTCTAAGCAGTCTCATCTTAGCCTCTAATTCCTTAATCCACTTAGCCAGATTATCCTCATTTTGTAACTCTTGGAGCTCATAGGAATCATTATAGAGATGGGGAGTGCATGAAGGTTGCCATGAAATGAAATAAGCTTCCTGAGGAAGAGTGGGAGGGACTTGAAAAGGACTAACCTCATTTTGTAGCTCACACTCTTAGACAATGTCTTTCTCCTCCTTGTTGTTCCATGACTCAACCACTTTATTCCAGCTCAAGATATTCGGATTGGGCATCTCCTTTTGGGGTGATGGTTCCACAATGTGAGAGGGTATTGAGGGTTTAGATTCCACTTCCCTTGCTACCAAAATGGACTACTGCATCTGAAGATTTGCCAATTCAATTTGTTTATCAAGATTAGCCTTAAACACAAGATTTAATGTTTCGAAACTCTCCTCAACATGATTGGAAAAAGGACAGGCTTTACTTGGCTCATAAGCAGGGGCTGTGTATGACTGATATGATACTTGCGACAGTGAGTATGTAGGTTGATAGACTTGGTAAGGCTGCCTCTCATGAATACTCAGCTTCTCCTCTAAAGATGCAATCAAACCACTCACATCTAGCATCTCACTTGTAAGCCTTTGCCAATTTGTTCTTTCAATAGGAGCTCATTCACTCTTAACCTGATCTAGTGCATTTCTCACTTGATGGGCGACATGATCAGAGATTTCTTGGCCACATCCCTTTCTGGCATTGAGCTCTATTAAATACTTTTTGTATCCCAATAGTGCTCGTTTGAAGGTGGAGACGGGTTGATTGGTAAAGAGATTAGGTTGAGTAGGAGAAGTGACACATTGAAAAGACTGGGCATAATGCTGATATAGCTCATTATAGGGCTGGGACCGGTCATATTGGACCTGATAAGGATCAACATAAGGCTGGTAAGGATCATAGCTAGGCTGGCCAAGGAAAATAAGGTCCATGGCTCTGAACAATGGAATTATACATACCAAAATATTGTTTCTTAATAGCACCAGAACTACTTACCCAGTTGATTCAACTCAGAGTCACCATTGGTGTTGATGCAAAAGCCTCCAAAGGCTGGTAGGTTGAAGAACACACCAAAAATTCTTCAACTCTTTGGACACAACTTGTCCTAGTTTGTCCCATCGGGCATGCCAAAAACTGTTGATGCAGTGGATTGCACCCAGGGCAGGATGCCGAGCTCCTGCCTTCCACACGCAACAATGGAAACTCCCCTCTCACCTATGGGACCGGTGAAGCTGGAGGGGAGAATCTCTAGATAAGGGCTAGCTCTCTCTAATGTATCTTTTAGGCCCTAGTTTCTCCTACTGCTAACAAATAAAATGGAAAAAGGGGGGATGAAAAGGGAGAGAGAGATGCTAAAAATAGAACCTAAGCCTAAAAATGAAAAGGTGATACACCAAAAAATGTTGACCCACTCAGCCCAAACATACACTTTTCACCAGGAAGAAACTCCCATACACTTCATCTGAAGGGGGAAGCTCTTCTACAACAGTGAGTCAGGGGTCCGTAGAGATACAGGGAGGAAGGAACTAGCAAAGATGTCCTGAGACACACTTTGATAGCCTATTCACATGCGCCTATAATCTTTCTATAGACACTTCTAGCAGACCTACAGAAAGGAGACTTCACAATGCACTGGACATGCTGTAATCGATCTGTGAAAAGCATGAAAGACAATGACTTAACACAAAAGAAGAACATAGACATATACTTTAAAGTGCAAGTCTAAATAGAGGTAAAAATGCTAAGTCTTGATTCAAGGTAAAATCTAGCAATGCTCTACCTTACAAGCCCGAAAGATTTTTGGGCAGAGTTTTGACTTAAGGCTCAGAGAGTCCCCCTCAAAATTGTTAAGTTGTGGAGCTAAAAGCTTCACTGTTATGCAAATGTGGAGGTTGATGGGCTTAGCCAATAACTGACATCGGTCAAGAATGGATCAGATACAACCGACATCGATCAGGGATCGACTGACGTTGGTCATATGCAGACCGACAGTGATCAGCGTCAGTCACCTGTGTGTGTGCATTTGCATGCGTTTCTAAAATTAGATTTGTTCTAATTTTAGGAGGACAAAGTGTTTGCATGTAAAGACTAATTTTAGTCTTGAGTCTATGTTTCTAATTATTGTATGCCTTGGATCCTATTTAAGAGACCCATGGGGCATGTATTGTAAGCAAGCAAGTAAGCAAGGTCAATTAGATCTACAAGGTGCAAGATCAAGAAGATCAGCTGAAGCAAGGGAATAACAACTCGATTATTGAGTTGATTGTAATTGATTGAGAGAGAGAACTCTTGAGAGAAATACTGTACACCCAAGAGGTGTGGGAAGAGTGAGATTTCTTCATTGTATTCTGGAAGAGTTTAATACAAGATTGGTTATTTCTTGTATCTCCTATTATTTGTTATTTTTTATTTTTAGTTACTTATTACTTTTGGTTCAATTTCGTGTTTAGTTGCTTATACAAAAGTAATCAATTGTACTCCAAGTTCCTGACAGCTGGTATCAGAGCTAGGATCACTAACAAGTGGTAGAGCGGGTTAGTGTTTGTTGATTACAGGTTCACTCACAGGAGTTTCTATTTGAGTGGGAGCAAAGCAATGGCAGAAGAAAGTAAACTAAGGATGGAGAAATTCAATGGCAAAAATTATCAATTATGGAGGATGCAGATAGAAGATTATCTGTAGCAGAAAGATCTATTTTTACCATTGAGTGGGGTTTCAAGTAAGCCCACAGATATACAAGATGAAGAATGGAATGTTCTTGATAGAAAGGCTCTTGGATCTATAAGGTTGAGCCTGGCATCTTCTGTGATTTCTAATTTATCATAGACAAAGACAATGGTAGAGTTAATGGATACTCTGGCAAACTTATATTAAAAACCCTTAGCTTCGAATAAGGTATATCTTATGAAGCAATTATTTAGTTTGCAAATGCAGGAAGGTGGATCTGTATATAGTCATCTTAATGATTTCCATGAAATTGTAAATCAGTTAAATTCAGTCAAAATAGTTGTTGATAATAAAATTAAGGCTCTTTTAATCTTATGCTCTTTACTTGAAAGCTAGCATAGCTTGGTAATGGCAGTTAGCAATACTGCATCTGCTTCAAATATCTTGAAAGTTGATGTTATTAGTGTAATCTTGAATGAAAAAATTTGTAAGAAAAGCACACGGGAAACATCAGGTAATGCTTTAAGTATTGAAAGTAGGGGAAGGCAAAGAGAGAAAGGCAAGCAAAGGAAATCAAGGTCAAAGATGGGAAGGAGATCCAAATCCAGAAATGGAGGTATAATCTGCTGGAATTGTGGAAAGAAAGGGCATGCAAAGAAAGATTGTTGGTTGAAGGATAACAAAGAAAATCAGCATGAAGGTAATAAAGAAGCAAAAGATGTAGGTATTGTTGCTAAGGATGCTCTTATATGTTCCTTGGATAAAGTAGAATCTTGGGTTTTAGATTCTGGTGCCTCTTTCCATGCAACCCCAAATAGAGAATTTTTTCATGATTATGTCCATGGAGACTTTGGAAAAATTTATTTAGGGGATGGTGAGCCTTGTCAAATTGTTGGCAAAGGAGAAGTGCAGCTGAAATTGCAGAATGACAACACATAGGTGTTGAAAGATGTCATTCATGTATCCATCTTGAAGAGAAATCTGATTTCTATAAGAAAGTTGGGTGATGAGGGTTGCACAGTAACTCTCATGGCAGAATCTTGAAAAGTTTTCAAAGGTGTACTTGTATTAGCAAGAGGTAAGAAAGTAGGTACACTTTATCTATCTACTTGTATTATTGATTCTCTTTCTATTTTATCTACTTCAGATGTAGATGCAAAGATGTGGCTCTGTAGGCTTGGTCACATGAGTGAGAAGGAAATGAATGTTCTTAAGTCAAAAGGTAATCTTTAAAATTTGAAAAGCATAGATCTAGAGTTCTATGAGCATTGTATTTTTGGAAAACAGAAGAAAGTCAGGTTTCTCAAAACTGGGTCAACAAAAAAAAAGCACAAGTTGGAGCTTGTTCACATAGACGTGTGGGGACTAGCTCAGATAGCTTCTATTGGAAGATCACAGTATTATGTTTCTTTCATTGATGATGCTACAAAAAAGGTATGGGTTTATTGCATAAAGAAGAAATCTGATTTTTTTGGCACATTTAAGAAATGGAAAGCTTTGGTTGAGAATGAAACAAGTTTGAGATTGAAGTGCCTTAGATCTGACAATGGTGGTGAGTACTGCAGCAATAAATTTAATAGTTACTATTCTATGAGTGGAATATGCAGGGAAAGGATGGTTCCAAGGACACCTCAGCAAAATGGAGTTGCTAAAAGGATGAATAGAACAATAATAGAGTGTGCACGGAGTATGAGGTTGCATGCTAGTTTGCCCTTAAAGTTTTGGGCAGAAGATGTAGATACTACAGTTTACTTGATTAACAGAGGACCTTCTACTGCTCTGGATGATAGAATTCTAGAAGAGGCTTAGATAGGTAAAAAGGTAGATCTTTCATTTCTCAGAGTTTTTAGTTCTGAAGCTTTTGTGCACGTTGATAAAGAAAATAGAAAGAAGCTGGATGTTAAATCTATGCGGTGCACTTTCATTGGTTATGGCTTTGGAGATTTCGAATTTCGGTTGTGGAATTTAGAAACTAACAAAATTATTAAAAGCCATGATGTAGTTTTCAATGAGAATTTGATGTACAGTGATCAGCTCAAGAGGCTGAATAATTCTGAGCAGGGCAATGTTGATTTAGATGAGGTAATAATCTAAAATGAGCTCGCGGGTAAAAATCATCACTCACAGAAAAACATAGAGACCGACGTCGATCGGGTAACCGACATTGACGGTCAAGTAAGAACTGACGTCGGTCAAACAGTAATCGACGTCATTCAGGTTGGTCAGGTGGAATCGACGTCGGTCAGATGCAGATCGAGAGTTGACTGAGATCGGTCACTGACAGAGAATTTGGGCAAACAACAAGCTGTAAATGAGTCTCAAACACCCATAAGGAGGACTAAAAGGGTAGAATCCAAGAAATAGTGGGAGCAAGGCATGAATGAGGAAATTGATTCCTTGGAAGAGAACCAAACGTGGGATTTGGTTGAGTTGCCAGCCAGAAAGAAAGCACTGAAAAAAAATGGGTATACAGGTTAAAGGAAGGAGAGAATGGACAAATGAGACATAAGGCCAAGTTGGTAGTAAAGGGATTTGCACAAAAACCAAGTATTGATTTTGGTGAAATTTTTTCTCCTTTAGTAAAGATGACTTCTATTCGGACTATATTGTCTTTAGTTGCTATTGAGGATTTGCATCTTGAACAGCTTGATGTTAAGACATCATTTCTTCATGGAGATTTGGATGAAGAGATATATATGGATTAGTCGAAAGGTTTTGAGGTCAAAGGTAAGGAGAAACTTGTGTGCAGGTTGAAGAAAAGCTTATATGGTCTTAAGCAAGCTCCAAAACAATGGTATTTAAGGTTTGACAGGTTTATGACAGAGCATGGCTTTAGTAAATGTCAATCTGACCATTGTGTTTATTTTACCAGATTGGATAATGGTAGTTATATTAACCTGTTGTTGTATGTAGATGATATGCTTATTGCAAGTTCACACATGCAAGAAATTACTGAGCTAAAGGTAAAATTAGCTCACACATTTGCCATGAAAGATTTAGGAGCAGCAAAGAAAATCCTTGACATGAGTATTAAGAGAGACAGGAAAAATCACAGTTTGATTTTGTCTCAAGAGGATTATGTGAATAAGGTGTTGGAGAGGTTCTATATGTAGGATGCAAAACCAGTAAGCACACCTATGGCTGGACACTTCAAGTTGAGCAAAGAACAGTGTCCTAAATCACATGATGAGGTTGAGTACATGAGCAATGTTCCATATGCTTCAGTAGTTGGGAGCTTAATGTATGCAATGGTATGTACTAGACCTGATATTGCTCAAGTAGTGGGAGTTGTCAGCAAATTTATGGCCAATCTAGGAAAGGAACACTGGAAAGCAGTTCAGTGGATTCTCAGATATCTGAGAGGGACCAGCAACAGGTATTTATGCTATGCAGGGTCAAACACTTCTCTACATGGGTATGTAGATTTAGATATGACAGGTGACTTAGATGGTAGGAGAAGCACCACAAGATATGTGTTCACTATTGGTGGAATGGTAGTTAGCTGGATTTCAAAGTTGCTGAAAGTTGTAGCCTTGTCTACTACAGAGGCAGAATACATTGAAGTCACAGTGGCTAGCAAGGAAATGATATGGATGACACGGTTCATGGAAGAGTTGGGAAAGGAGCAAGAGAGTTGTAGATTGTACAGTGATAGTCAAAGTGCAATTCATTTGGCAAAGAATTCAGCCTTTCATTCAAGAACCAAACATATACAGCTTAGGTACCACTTCATTCGACAGGTATTGGAGGATGGACAGTTGAAGCTGAAAAAGATCCATATGGATAAGAACCCTGCTGATATGTTAACAAAGCCGATAACAAAGGAGAAGTTGAATCTTCATTGAAATTTTGTTGGTCTTCAAGATTGAACTTGAAGAGGGAGAAACAAGCCAGAGAAACAAGACAGAGGATGTTGCTGTGCAGGTACAGGTGCAACTATTTATCTCTAAGTGGGAGATTGTTAAGTTGTGAAGCTAAAAGCTTCACTGTTATGCGAATGTGGAGGTTGTTGGGCTTAGCCAGTAACCGGCATCGGCAGTATTGCCGACATTGGTCAGGCATGGATCAGATTCGATCGACATCAGTCAAGGATCGACCGACGTCGGTCATATGTAGACCGACAGCGACCGGTGTCGGTCACCTCTGTGTGTGCGTTTGCATGTGTTTCCAGAATTAGATTTGTTCTAATTTTAGGAAGACAGAGTGTTTGCATGTAAAAACTAATTTTAGTCTTGAGTCTGTGTTTCTAATTATTGTATGCCTTGGATCCTATTTAAGAGACCCTGGGGCATGTATTGTAAGCAAGCAAGTAAGCAAGGTCAATTAGATCTGCAAGGTGCAAGATCAAGAAGATCAGCTGAAGCAAGGGAATAACAACTCAATTATTGAGTTGATTGTAATTGATTGAGAGAGAGAACTCTTGAGAGAAATACTGTACACCCAAGAGGTGTGGAAAGAGTGAGATTTCTTCATTGTATTCTGGAAGAGTTTAATACAAGATTGGTTGTTTCTTGTATCTCCTATTATTTGTTGTTTCTAATTTCTAATTACTTATTACTTCTTGTTCAATTCTGTGTTTAGTTGCTTATACAAAAGTAATCAATTGTACTCCAAGTTCCTAACAAAAATGAGAAAAATTTTAATATATAGAAAGAGGAAGAGAACTTGGCCCCTTTTGGGAAAGACTTTGGCGCTCTTTTTGCAAGTTGGCCCATGTGCGCTCTGAGCCTTGGGAAGAGGGAGTTGTTTGATTTTTGGTTCTTGCTTTGACTTTGGCATCCCAACCTTAATGAGGAAGCGCAAGTCACACCTTTTCTCTATGAACAAACTGAACTCTTCAAGGCATTTTCGCAGCTTGTCTGCTTATAAATGTAAACTAGAGAAAATAAGCCGCGTCGCTTACTGTTTGCACCATTTGGTGACCATCTGGCAATAAATCGCCTCCTCTTTGCCACTTAGACTACTTTGTCTCTTTCTGCACCTTGTCTTCTTCCTGCTTTGTCTCCTTTTGGCTCTTTCGGCCCTCGAGACTATCTTCTGGTAGGTCACTGCGTTCCTTGGGCTCTTTTTTGGTTGGCGCTTAGGCAATTTAAAGGGAAACGGCTAATTCACCGTCTTAAATTTGACGTTCACACACCCATCGTCATTTGAAAAACAACGGCTAATCTATCTTCTTAAAGTTGATGGCTTCTGGGATGTCACCGTCATTGGCAAATTCTTTCGAGCCTTTTCCTTTGACTTGTCCTTTGTTTTGGACCCTCTCGAAGGGGAAGTGTCCCTTTGGCTCTGGAGAGATGCCCTTCAATTGGCCAGCCGAGAGCCCTCCGCAAGGGCACCTGCCCTTCGGTGACCTTTGTCTCTTCGGCCTTTTCTGCAGGCTTTTCCTGTAGGTTTTTTCCTGTGGACAAAAAGTCTGCGAGAATTGGCCGCTTTGATTTCCCCAGGTCCTTTTGAGCTCGTGGCCTTCCTCCGAATTCCTTCGGACTTTTTGTTTGAAGGAATTCCTTTGGACAAAAAGTCTAAAAGAATTCAAAGCTTTAAGACTTTCTCGCGTTTTTGGAAATCCTTCGGCTGCCTTCAAAGTGCCCTTCGAGTTTGTTGAAATCGACCCTTCTAAAGGGTGTCTTTGCCGACCAAGTGCCCTCTGCAAGGGCACTTGTCCTTCAGGAGGCTCACTTGACTTCTTTGATTGAACCGCTCCTTTGAACCAACCGTTGAACCACTCCTTTGAACCAACCGTTGAACCAATTGATTGAACCGGTTCAATGGTTCAAATAGTTGTTGAACCAAGGCGCCGAAACAGTTGTTGAACCAAGGCGCCGAACCAAATGTGATGAATCATTTGATTGAACCTATCGATGAACTAAGCGTTGAACTTTTGCCGAAGCGTCGAACCAACTGAATTGAACCAAGCCTTTGAATCGAGCTGATGAACTTTGCAGTTGAATTGAAGCGTTGAATTTTGTCGATGAACCGAGTGATTGAACCATCCAATTGAATCAAAACATTGAACCAAAATGTTGGACCAACGCGTTGAACCAAGCCAATGAACCATTTGATCAAACCAAAGCGATGAACTTTGCCGATTGAACCAAGGCTTTGAACCAAAGCGTTGAACCAAGGCGTTGAACCAAGGCATTGAACCGGTTCAATGGTTCAATGGTTCAAAGGTGCTAACTCTTGGAAAGATTATGTCTTTGAACCACTCTTCCAACCTTAAGGAAAAGTGTCTTTGAACCATTTTAGCTCTCTTTTCTTATGAATTTCTTCAGACAAGAGTCCGAAGAAGCTTTGTAAAACCTTGCACTCTTTGAACTGGTTCTTCAACTACCAAAAGACTACACCTACAGAGTTCATAGAAATGGACCTGTAGAGTTTGTAGAAATTCTGCAGAGTCCGTAGAAATGGACAGATTCATGCAAATTCAAAAAATGAAATGGCCCAGAACAGCAGGGACAGAAGGGGACCGATTTTTGGCTTGTTGGGCAAAAAATGATCAACAGTATGTGAAAGGTACTATTGGCTTTGGTATTCATTATTATGCTACTAAAAAGTTTGAACATTTTGGTTTTAGCGATTATGATTGGAGTGGTAGTTTGGATGATCAAAAGTCAACATCTGGGAATTGTTTTTCATTTGGTTATGATTTGGGTACATGGAGTTCAAAGAAGCAAAGCTCAGTTGCTCTTTCATCTACAGAAACAGAATATACTGCAGTCACTTCAGTAGGTACATAAGCATTGTGGCTCCGAAAGGTTCTAGAAGAAATTGAAGAGAAACAAATTCAGTCTACAGTAATTTTTTGTGATAATGTTAGTGCTATCAAATGTCAAGAATCCAATGCATCACAATAGGTCAAAGCATTTTGATTTCAAGTACCATTTTATTTGAGATTTGGTTCAAAATAAAAATGTAGAATTAAAGTATATAAATACACAGTTGTAAATATGTTCACTAAAATTATGACAAAAGTTCAATTCTTGAAACTTCGAGATCAAATTGTTAGTTCACTCAACATCAAGGGTGAGAATATTGGTTAATTGTTGTTGACTCCAGTTTTACAGCAACTTCAATCATGCAAAATAATCATACAATTTATTTAATAATTAATTAATATTTGGTTAATATATTTTTTAGAAAAATAAAACCTTTGAAACGCTGCAGAAAACTTTAATTTATATTTCATGCAAATTTTTATTTAGATAAATTTAGAATATTTTTATTTATTAATTAGAAAAGCATGATCACATATAATTCTATTAATACATTGTAATTGATGTTTATTATTATGGAGAAAGATTCCAATAATTTAAAGAAATATTTTTATTTTGATTATTTTATATTTCTTATATATATATTAAATTTCGCTGTGAATTTTCTGTTTCTTTTTGGACAGTGGTTTATTTTTCTATATTTAAAAATCTTCAGCAACAGGGAAACGTTCCTAGTTTTTATAAAAGCGGAATCTGAAATCCACAGGAGACCGTCAGTGCCATTATCATTCCCCATAGCCCCACAGTTGATATTTACAAACCCTGCACAGATATCAAATTTGTGTAAAGAAACTGCAGTATGGAAGTAAAATCAGCACATAATAACAGCGACATTACCATTTGGCTGCGTACATGTGGAGATCAACAATCCAGCAAAATCCGTCATTCCTAAGAAGATAGAACTTGTGAACTTCATGATGGCACCTGTAAAAACAAAAAAAATTGTTATCAGACATTCGACTGAAATTCAATAACAAAAAATGCTTGACTGGGATCCATCGAAAATAGCTGCTGTAATTAGACAAAAAGGAAAAGCTAATAATAAAATACTATGAATAAGTATTATTGTGCTTAGGAATTAAAAAAAGGCTTCTTTAGCATAGGAAAACAAGCAAATACGAGATGTGACAGTGAGATGGTTTTAGACGTAGATATTGCATTCACTCAACAAATTTGAACAGTTGGTTTTCGTTTCAAGCGATATATTCGTGCAACCTTTCGGGATGAAAAGTTAGAAAAAATAAATGTGCTTTTGAAGAAAATGTTAAATCATTTTTATGGTTGGTTTGAACTTTTTGACAAGATATAAAGAAGGTAAGGTAGGAAAAAATGTATAAAAAATAATTGAGAATAATTTAGCATTAAATATTTCTCATAATGTAGCTTATGTATTTGGGCACTCCTAATTATTATTTCCATGATACAAAATTAAATATTTGCAATGATACAATGCACCGCATGTATTTGAACAACACAATTATTCTCTCATAATAGTACGAAATAGCTTCACATTATTATTAAGATAATATTCTATAATTTCATTTAAGCAACTGAAATATATATCAAATATCTTTGTGTGTCTAATAATATAGTTATAAATTATTTCGGGGAAGAAGTAAATTTCAAAGAGATTTTATCTATTTCACAAAAAAGCCAATCTTCTTTCAAAGTCAAATTGTGACAAGAGAATCAAAAGTGGGTGCAAATATAAATCCAAAAAATTAGTTCAGTAGAGATCTGTCTAACAATTAGAAGTCCATCAAGAAGTTTTTTCCTTTTAAAGTGCAAGGGTGGAATGCCCCTCTTTGGACCAATGAAGTTAATTTCTTAGAATGTTAGGAGCTTTGATGCCCCTAACAAGTGACACTTGGTTAAGTATCAACGACTTCCTCGTCACTAAGATATAATCATTTTTCAAGAAACAAAATTAAATAAAGAAGAGGCAAAGTGTTATCTCAGTCATAGTTGGCAAGCTTGGAAAGGTTGTTTTGTTGATTTGGTGGGAGCATCAAGTGGTTTGGCCATACTTTGGAACCCTTACAAAGTGGATGTAGAACCATGGGGTAGTGAGAATAGTTGGTAGTGGTGCAAAATAAATAATTAGTTATTTGATATCCCCTCTTATTTTTCAATGTTTATGCCCTGAACAACCTTGAAATCAAACGAAAAAAATTGGGTTGATATTTTGTAAATTTTGTCTCATGACCTAGGTGAAAAATTAGCTTTGGGAGGTGATTTTAATACTATCTTATGTATTGCTAATAAATGAGGTGTTGTGGGGAGACCTTTAGCTTCACAAATGGACTTCACTTCTTTCATCTCAAATTATGGCCTCATTGATGTTATTGTACTCTTGGACTAACATAAGAAAAGGTTATAACAACATTTTTGAGTGCCTTGATAGGTTTCTACTAGGCCCCTCGTGGTTGAACTCAAGCTGGATCTTAGAAAGCAGGATTCTGCCTCTATCTAATTGTGATAACGCTCCAGTGGATTAGGGAATAGTGATGGACCGTGCTCCTCTAAAGTGCCCATTAAAATAACTAATGTAGTTGAGGGATCTATCTCATTTTTATTTGGTCAACCCTTCATGGAAGAATGTTCCTTAGACTAAAGGTAATATTATGTATTCCTTTGCTAAGAAACTAATTTTCATTGAGGATTGCCTAAGGAATTGGAACAAGGTTTGTTTCAAAAACATTTTTGAGGAAAATAAAAGAGTGGAAGCAGAGCTTCTTGCTCTGAATACATGGTCTTGAATGTCAAGATGAATTTAGACATGCATATGAAAGAGAGAGCTCCTCTTGTTGAGCTTAAGGAGCTTCACTTGAGAGAAGAGATTCACTTGAAGCATAAATTGTGAGAGTGTTGGTTAAAATAAGGTGATCAGAATACAAAAAATCACAATTCTACTCAGGATAAGAGGAGTTACAATAAGATCTCAAAGATCTTGGACATTGATGGAAACGTGGTAGATTAGATTTCAAAGGTTCACTCTAAAGTTGTCAGGTTTTTCGAATCCCTTTTGGCTTGTCCTAAAGCTTACGATTTAACAACTCAAAATGACCTTTTAAGATTATTTCATTAGCTAGTGATGAACCAATAAAATTCAATGTTGCTTGCTCCTTTTACCCAAGAAGAAATCAGTAAGATGGTCTTTGCAATGAATAAGGACAAGGCATCAGGGCCAAATGGGTTTCATGTGACTTTATTCCTATCTTTTTGGTTGATGGTTGGGGTTGAGTTGATGGCTATGGTAGAATTTTTAGGTCGTAAAAAACATTAGTATAAATTTGAATTGCAATTTTCTCTCTTTGGTCCCTAAAGGGGACTCTCTATCTTCCATTTTTTTGGTCAATTTTCTTGTGCAATACGATCTATAAAATTATTTCCAAGGCCATTGCTTTTAGGCTGAAATCATTCATTTCAATGTTGATCTCTTCTTAACAAGGTGGGTTTGTTTCAATGTGTCAAATTTAGGATAACATTATTGTGGTCCATGAATTAGTACAATCCTTGAATTCCACTTGCCAAAAAGGCATGTTGATAAAGTTAGATATTAGAAAGGCATATGATCACGTAAATTGGAGGTTTCTTTTGAAAGTCTTGGATAAGTTTCAAATTAACAAAAAATGGTGTGAATGGATTTTCAATTATATCTCTAGTCTGAAATTTTCTATTTCGACCAATAGCAATCCTAAGGGATTTTTTGAAGCTTTTCTAGGGCTCAGGAAAGGTGATTCCATCTCTCATTTCTTGTTTATCCTAGTGGATGAGGCACTCATTAAATCCATTCATGACATTAAGGAGAGAGGTTTGATTGAAGGACTAGGTGTTATGGAGGGACTCAAAAATCTTTCCCACCAACAATTTTCAAGGAAGCTTTTAGTTCAAGGTGTTGTTATAAAATTATATGACAGTGTCTGGTCATCTTGTGAATGAAACCAAATCTCTCTAGGTAGGATTAGTTACGTTTGGCTTGTCATCTGAAGTTTAAAATTGGTAAATTTCTTGTGAAGTATCTTGGTGTTCCATTATTTCTGGTAAGTGGAAAAGCAGGTTTATGGGATAATCTCTTAGTCTCTCTCAAAGACCGGTTAGAGACTTGGAAGGGAAGATTATTGTATTTGGTTGGGAGGATTACCCTCATCAAATTTATCGTGGGTGTTATTTTGATCTAGCTAATGTTGGTGCTTATAACTCCCATTAAATTGGTAGATTTTATTAATCAAATAGGCAAGAACTTTTTGTTATAAGGTTGTGAGCCAACCATAAGGGTGTCATTTGTTCATTGGTATTCTGTTTTTAGGGCTAAGAGTGTAGGTTGTGCTTGTCTAAGGAATATTTTCCAACCGAACATGGCATTGGGTGAAAACTTATTTTGGGACATGTATTCAAACTCCTCATATCTTTGGAGCAAAATCCTTTAACTGAAATATTTGGGTGTTTTACACCCTATGGGGATCTTGTCCTCTGCTTCTCCCCCTCGTATCTCCCACTCGTGGAATTTTCTTATCCATTGTAGGTTGCTTATCTCTAATCATATCTCTTGGGTTAGAAATAATGGTAGGTTGGCAGATTTATGAAATGATTCATGGAACGACCATAAGCTGTTGTATGATTGTAGAGACCTAGATAATGCTAGGGATATTCTCTCCATTTTTTAGGGAAAGAAAGTCAGGGATTATATGGATAAAGGTGGGAGAGGTGTTGTGTAAGTTTGGAGATGGAATATTTTGAATAATGCTCTTATTACTCAAGTGTAAAGGATATTCTTGGTAATAGCCTTTCTAAGCACAATGTTTTGTTAAACTCTAATGAGGACTCCATTTGCTAGACTAGGTTAGGTATAAGTAATTACATTATCAATTTGGGGTATCGTTTGGATGATGGTGCAGAATTGGGTTGTCCCCATGTCAAGCATATATTTTGGAGTAGTAAGGGGATTGTTAGAGCAAATGCCTTTACATGGCTAGAAACTTAGGATAAAATCCTCGCTCAAGACAAATTGAGGAAGATGAGCCGGTAGGGTCTGCCTAGATGTTGTTTGAGTCTTCAGGAGGAGGAAAGCATGGATTTTTTTTTGTTTGTGTGTCCCTTTGTTGCATCTTGCTAGGATTGTTTATGCAATAAATTAATATAACAATGGGATTAGACCCCCTCCCTCTTTCATGAATTCTCTTCATGGCATCTTGGTTGGGTGGGTGATACTTTGGGTGGTCTTTGTACAACAAACTTGACGATCATTATTTGGATGTTCAAATGCTTCTCTCCGTCAAAATAAAATTACTTGACGATTACTTGACGATCATTATTTGGATGTTCAAAAATAAAATTTGAACATACTACTTTCCATTTTTAAGATTTTTTTCTTTTATAACTGAATAAGTAATTGTGTACTCTCTATATATATATAATTAAAATTGACTAAAGTTAAATTTAATTAAAAATGAAACATATCAATCAAATACTATGTTTTGTATAAAAAAGTCTAGACACATATATTATATTCACAAATAAATTTAAAACATTAATCTTAAATTCAAGTTAAAGTGTATATATTCATACAACTCTCTATGATGAAAAGTTGGACGAAATTCTTATATTTTAATTGTAAAAAATATATAAATAAAATATTAAAATTCATTTTTCAAGATGGATTTGATTCCCTAGGATAGATTATACTAAGTAGGGTGGTAAATTAATGCTTTCAGAATTTTACATTTGTACAAAATAAATGAGAATGTTTTGTCATTATTTATGTGTTAGGTTGCCACAAGGTTATAGAGGCCCACAATTTTTATTTCCAATCATAAAAATAATTTCACATTATTAAATTTGTACTATTATTAGGATTATGTTTCATAATTATATTTAAATAATTATTTTTTATTATAATTAAATATTATAAAATAAAAATTAATATTAAATTTTTTGAAGGTTTAATATTTTATTCTTCTTTAATTCACAGGATTTATTAATATTTGACAAATAAATACTAAAAAGAGATTGTTTTTATCAATTGTAGTTATATCATAAAGATGTTTCCTTGTTAATAGCGACTATTTATATGAAATGTAAAATAAAATTGTAAAAAAACTATTTTACCATAGAAAATGACACATCTAACATAACACATATTTTTTTTTAAATTACCTAGATAAACCAAAAATAATAATAAAATTATAATTGAGCATAGCTTAGAAAAATATCTTCATTAAACTTAACATTATTTATGTTGCATTGTAACTAAAATATATATCAAATTTTATTGATGCAAATGCTAACACATAAAATATGGTCTAAAACTTATAACTATTATTTCATCAGTCACAATGTTCTTGAATTTTATAAGAGTGTAGTGCCCATAGGTATTTAAACCATGAAGGTGTAAAATAAAATAAGTCTCAATTCTTGTCAATGAGGGAATTAGTTGATGAGATAGTCAGGTCCAAATAATGTCATGAAGTTGATTAAGAGGAACATCACCAACATAATTATAAGCAGTAGGACATACATTTTTCGAAAGACAAGAGAAAGTAATGGATTTCCCTGTCCGGCAATTTCCATAGTAGTTTGCATAACAAGACATGTTAAAAGAAAAGCATGCACTATTACAATCCATGACATAACCATGTTCATTCATCACATTAAGATTGGGTGAATAACTGACTTTAAAATCTATAATGCAAGCCACATATGTGGATTTGATAGAGCTTTTGTAGGGAGATATGGTAATGGAAATATTGTAGCCATCCATAGGATGAGAGCATATAATTCTTGGGCACCGATATTACTCTGACAATTTTCTTCATTTTACAAGAATTCAAATATTCTTTTTAAACATCCTCTTATCATTTATTATTAAATCAAAATATTATTTTATGAAATTATATATGATTTTACTATTTTAAACTCGATTAAACTGACTAAACTTAATTAAAATGATTAGAGTATTACATGTTGATTTAAACAACACTAAATATATATGTTTATAATGTGTGAAGTATTTCAAGTACTACAAAATCCATTTTGTAAATTGTGTATGATCCACAACGTTGACTAGACTACCGCATGCAAACAAATTTTGTGCCTAAAAAATAAATATAATTACAAGATATGTTGTTAATAATAATATATAAAGATAAAAAAATGAAGTTTATTAGAACTTTTGATGAATTACTGATTCAACTATCATCTCCTTAGGGGGTACTCCAAAGATGGTCTCCAATAGAACTACTCTAAAACTACAGACCTCACTTTTTCTTGTTAATGATGATGTTTCAAAGAATCTACCGAAACATCCATGAAATCCACCATATCTAGAGATATAAACCATATGAATGCTTAATAAACAAATAAATTTCACTGGTTAAGAATAAAAATACTCAGGATCAAGATAACTCGGGGTTGCCCTTGACAACTGTGGATTTATAGCTATTGTAACTATTGAGCAGCTTGGATAGACCAAAGTCAACTACCTTTGCGAACATATTTTTTACCAAAATTAAATTAGCACACTTTAGATCTTTGTGTATGATTGGAGGACTACAACCCTCATGGAAGTAAAGCAATCCTGAAATTATATGTATAAATAATTGTATTCAATTTATACACATTTATGATAAAAAGAAATGTGTTTCTTTTAATAAAAAGTTAAAATTAATAATATACAAATAAAAAATCCTTGTGCCTCGCGTAGAGCAATGTTGATTCTGATATGCTGTTAAATTGGGTTTTCTAATTTGGCCATGCCTGAAACATTGGAAATAAAATAGATCTAAAACAAAACACCCGCTAAAAGGCAAAACAAGGGTGTTCTAAATACCTTAATATATTCTTGTATATTTAGAATCAAAACTATTGCATACCTACATGGAATACCCATAGAACAAAATGCATATATTGATTAAGAATAAATCGATGTTTAAAACTGTGTTGTCCAAAAAAAATATCTCATATTCTCCTTTTATTGCATTCTTCTCCTCCTATTTTGCTGCTACACAAAAACGTTTCTCCTCTGTTCTATCACATTTTACTATACTCCTAATGCCAATATCCTTAATCTCCTCCTTATATGATGAGTATTTTTCAGCTTGGTATGTTGCTACAAACACACACACACTCTATTTTGACCGATGATTTTTTTTTATTTTGCTCATGCAACTTTCTTCTCACGTTCTGTTATTATATATTATCCTGCTCATTTTAGACCATTATAGATTCGAAGTTCAAAAACTCAATGCATTAAATGACTGTTGACTATTGCGTAATAAAGGTTTTGGTGGGTCAAACGTTTGAGAGGTTTCGAGATCCAAAAAAGATTACAACAGTCAAAACATTGGTGGACAAGAAATTAAAATAGTTAAGATTGACATTTTCAACATTCCCCATTAATCTTGGCATTACTACATGTAATTTTGAACCTTCTTCCACCTGTAAATTGTCTCGGGATGCTTTTACACTATGTCAAGATCTCCCTGTGTGACTTTGGAGTTTTCTATGCATCTCTAGAGTTGTTCTATGTAACTCTATTGTTGTTCCAAGCATCTCTAGATATCTTTTGTGAAACTCCAGAGCTATCATTGGAGTTGTTTTGTGCATATTTGGAGCTCTTTTGTGCAACTCCATATCTATGTTAGGTTGTGGAACTAAAAGTTTCACTGATGCAAACAGGGGAGGAGGTTGCTGAGGGTTGTTGAGTTGCAGAGAAGCTGGGGTCGGTCTGATCAGCCGACGTCGGCAGGATAGCAGAGAGAAGCAACCGACGTCGGTCAGGGATCGGCCGACGTCGGTCACCTCCAGGCAGACAGGGATCAACGTCGGTCGCCTGTGTGGTTCAACTGCGAGTTAATTACGGGCAGTTGGTTGACGAACCAAGTGTTTGCATGATGAGTGCTAATTTTAGACCCATAGCTGCGGATCTAATTATTGTAATTAGATGTCTAATTATTGTTTGATGAGATCTATATAATAGACTCATGGTTGTATTGGAAACTTGTAGCTAGGGAGTAAGAGAGCATAATTATAAGCTCCTTCAGAGAGAGGTAGAGCAATGGTGCGTTCCTCCTAGTGCCACAGTACCAGGCATGTTGGTGCTGGATTGGAGAGCCAGCTGGGTTCTTCAGGAGTGTATGATCTTAGTCATCAGGTGAGCATGGCTTATAAGAGATCTACATGGTAAGTAAGATCGTTGATCTGCAGGTGTGTGTGTGTGTGTGCAAGGTCGAGGTTCACAGGTGTGCAGAACCATTTATTGATCTGTAGGTTGGAGATCAGATAGGACAGCAACACAACAGGGAGCAGGATCAGGCAGGATCTACTTGGAGTACGGTGTGTACTCACTGTGATGTACGTGGAGTACATAGAGAGCTAAGAGGAAGGCATGGCAGATCCTTCCATAAGTATGGTCTGTTGAATTGCAGGTTGTTGCAGGTTCATGGGAGATCTACTTGAAGTACTTTGAGTACTTGTGGAGTGCGTGGAGCACTTGTGGTGTGCGTGGAGCACAGGTATAAGGTGAACACCAACTCTGTGTTTGAGTTGGGTGTTGGGACCTAGGAGAGAGAGCTTTGAGGGAAGATTTATTGTTTATCATCTAGAGGTGTGTGAGCCCTAGAGGTGTGTAAGGAAGAAGAACTGTCGCAGTCTTCTTTGTTGTATTTCCTTCTGTAAGAGTTATTAATACAAGTGGTGTATTGTCTCTCATATCATGTGTTATTCTGAATTCTAGTTACTTGTTGACTCTGGTTATTTCTGCATATTAAGTTGCTTGGTTTGGTAATCAATTGTATGCTTTCGGTGTTTCGCATCCTGACAATCTATTGTGTAAATCCATAGCTAAGTTTGTATGGAGAGCTACTTTGTAACTACAGATCTAAAATTGTATGCATTCTAGAACTCAAGAGTTGCATGTATAAAAACTCTAGAGCTATTGTTGCTTAATTGTTTACACCTAAACTATCTCTTAAATGTTCAAAACTAAATTTTGACAATTACTAGTAAAAATATCAATGAACTCCTACTTTGACTTAAAAAACTTAATTTCAATCTCTCTATTTTCAACTAGTTCTCTAATGAAATGATACCTAATTTATGTATGCTTGCTTCTTCCATGAAAATTTTGATTCTTGGATAGTTCAATGAAAGATAAATTATAACAAAATAATCATGTTTCTCTTTTTTTTATCTTCATACAAATCTGATAGGATTCTTTTGATCTATACATGGCTTGAAATGTTACTTAATTTGTTGTTATATACTCGGCTTTAGCCATAGAGAGTGAAACAATGGGTTATTTCTTTGAAGCCCATGAAATATATCCTAACCCAATATTGAACACATCCAAATGTTTTTATCATCAAGACTACTTACGATCACTATCTGAATATCCCAGGATTGAAAGGGTAGAATAGCCTAACCAAATGGACAAATAAAACTATTCTAAATATAAAAAAATTAACTAATTCACATAATATAATATATTGAATTTGGAAAAATTCTAGATATAAAAATTATAATATCAATTGATATTATGATAATTGTAACAAAAATAAAACATAATACTTAGATTGTATGCTTATGTGTAGGCAGGTCTGAGATGTACAAAGGTGGAAGTATGCACATTGATGATCATGATCCAATCATCAGGTCATATAAATATTATTTATGAAGACCTCGACACTTGTATCAATTTATGGATACTTACGTCAATGCTTATATCCATGGATCCATTCTTCTATCTTATAAGTAATATTCACTAAATTGAGAAATAACCACCTATTCCTATTATGAATTTTATTCACCTTTCATTTGATGTATCTGGATTGCGTGTGCAAGCTATGTTCTACTGTATATAGCTCAAAACCTAGTTCTTCTTATGTTAGGTCACCTTAGGAAAAATATGTTAGTGGGATCACAAAGTCGAGCTAACCTCAAGGACCTTTTTGTCAACAAGCACTACCTAGATAGCCACTACTCTGAAGAGGTCCTTAGACATGTGTAGTTCTCCCCTAAGCGTGGGCTTATGTGTGTAAAAGGGTGAAATATGCTACATGCAATGGAATGTGATGATATAGCTTGTAACTTGACAAATTATGCTCATGTACTATTCTTTGAATGCTTTAGACTTGTAATATGATTACCCCTATGACTGATATAGAAATAGGGAAGAATAGAGCAATAGAACTTAGTTGTAAGATTGATTGAATGAGCTTAAATAGGTGCTTTCTTAGTATTTGATAAATAGTTAATGAGTAGGCTTTGAATTTTATTTATACCCTACCTCTTGAAAATATCTCATAGAAGGGTTAAATAAGAAAAATAAGCTGACCCGTATGTTTCAAAAAAATTATAATTTGGATGAATTTTATGGTACATACATTAGATAAGTAAACAAGATAATAGCGTTGATGTTAATGTCCCTGTATGAATGGTAATATTGGGTAGGATAGAAAAATATTTAAGGTATGTAACTAATAATTAAGTATATATATCATATTTTAAGCTTTCTATAGTGTATAGATGATTTGGATCATCATAATTATAAGGTTAGACTATAAGATAAGTAGTTTGGCATAATGAGATGGTGAATACTTGCCATTCTCCAATTGGAAGGTTTAGAATCGAAGGATAGATCCTTGATTGGTATTTGTCAACTATATAATATTGAGATGTTATAAGCAATAATATTTTAGTATATACATTCCCCCTCCTTAATCTTGTAATGCATAAGGATCAAATTAATAAGTTAAAGGAAAGAAATACATATCTACATCTATACGTCACACCTTACCTTTAATTGAGCCCTAGTGAGTTTTGTGTTGGTGTATGACTTGTAATGAAGATCATGTTACAGTATAAATTAGTTCATATAATTTGATATTGAATAATTGAAATGCTTGAAAAGTAAATAAATCAAAGGAGTACATGTGTGTTAATGCAACCATGTTGCCCCTTGGTACTTTGATTTGATAGAGATGTTTCCTTAGGAAGAATTAGAGCTAAGATAGGTTCAGACCTGAACCTTAGAATTTTGAAGAGTGAAATTTTTAGGGTAATAATGCCACAAATCTGGTGGAAGTGTGAGTTGTGATACGACCATTGAGATCACTGAATCTCAATCTAACAACTCGAGTGACATTACAATAAATCTAAGTTAAGTTGTATAACCAACTCAACCTTTCAAGGAGGAGTAGTGATAAGGCCACTAAGGATATATAATATCAACTGAACTACTAAAACGAGCCAACTAATATAAATAATAAAATCTCAAAAATGGTGTTTTTTGGTAAAAATGGTGTTCTTGGTAAAATGTTTTGAATATATATTTATAAATTTTGGTGCACTTGCATGACATATGCACCTATAATGTGTCTCAAGCTGAAGTATCTATCAAAATATAACCTTTTTTCTATCACTGTGTATAATATTTCTCACAAACCTAAAAAACTTTGTCCCAAATTTGTAAAAAATAGTACCAAATGTATAGGATTTTGACCCAAGTGTGGAGTAATGTCTCTATGACATGTCCCCACTTATATGCCTCCTCTTTTATGTGAAGGTAATATATATGGTAGTCACCTTACTTTAAAAAGATAAGATAACTATACTATTTATTGTATGAATCATGTACCATATAGGAGTAACATGTCAAAGTAGATATATCAATGGATCTCATAGTATGTGCTCAAAATATGTCCTAAGATGCATGATATGGAACATGGAAACATCTAGAAAGTAACAATACAAGCTCATCAGAAACAAATCACACACACAATAACACTCAATGTCACACAAATGAGGTATAAGGAGACAAAAAACAAGGGTCATGTTGAAGTGAGTAAACTTGAAAAGATGGCGTATTCAAATGTCCACACACAAAGGAATAAAAATCAGTGGCACAAGGGCCTTCAAGTAAGAAACATATTAAATTTTTCCACAAACAAGGCAATAGCAAGCAAGGATTACACTCAAAGAAGTGACAATGTGAATAAATGAAGTATAAGCAAATAACATAAACATATCATATTAGTCCCTGCATTTATGTGTTAGCAAAAAATGTCATGTAACATAAGATATCAAGTACACAATGTAAGATGTAACCATGAGTATAGGCATGTGTAATAATTAACATATAATCTCAATGTGAGAGTGTAAAAGTGATCATAAAATAATATAACTCATATTGATCATGATCAAGGAAGCAAATACCCCCAATGTAATACGCCACATGGGATGAGGAAAAGTAAAACATCTTTATGTTCAAGTATAATGGATCTGGTGTATGCTTGTATTACACTTAATTATGCATGAAACATATGTGTGTGTAGAAATGAAATGATATGTTATCAATAACATAAATTAAACAACATAAATGCCAAGGAGCTAGTAATCATGTGTATGCTAAATAATTGTTTTTTTAATTTATTTTAATGTTTTTGTATTTTCTCAAAATATTTTTTTTTTGGAATTTTGGAATATTTAGGTGTAACATCTAAGTAATTGCATAATTTTCATTGGATTATTGAGTGTTTTTCCTTCAATTGTAGCCAGGTAGTACATGCATTTTCCCAATTTTTCTATAATTGTGAGTGGGCCCAACTAGTTTGGTTTGAAATTTCTTTTTTTTAATCTTTTTATGCATGCACCCACCATAAATTCATGTGGACTAACTTCATTTTTATATGCTCATTTGATGTAATATTGATAGACCCATAAATGTTCAATAGCATGTGTGCATTTTGCACTCAATTTTTTCAACTGATATAATTTTGTATCTCAATATTCATTATCTTTTATAATATCCTTGAGATAAACACATAAGGATGGGATCTCAAGTTCAATTTGGATAACTACCTATGTGCCATAAACCAACTAATAAGTCATGGCATGTGTAGGTGTACGAATGTTGGCACAATATGCCCATAAGACATTCACCACCTGTTGATGTCAATATGTGGTGTAATGTTTGATTGTTTTTTAAGGTATTTAGAAAATGGTTTTGTTTATCACTTCTAGTTGACCATTACCCTGAGGGTAATAAGGTGTAGATAAAATGTGCTTGATTTTGCATTTGCTTTAAAAGCGGTTCACTATTTTATTTTTAAATGATGACCAATTATATATAATTATATCTGAATGTATGTCAAAATGGGAGATGATAGTTGTCATTAGAAACATAAATATGTCATCCCCTATGGTAAGCTCAAGTGAAATTGCCTCCAATCATTTGGTAAAATATTATGTAGTTGTGATTATGAATTTGTAGCCACCTACAGATATCGGATTTATTTTTCCAACCAAATCAAATCACCAAAGGTAAAATGGCTATGTCAAAAAAATTGGTTATAATTCATGAGATGTATTGTGTTAAATTGCTATATTTTTGCCATTATCAACATATTTTAACATGTCTGATACATTCTTGTTCCATTGTAGGCTAATACTAGCCCTATTGTAATAGTTTGTAGGACATGGCCTTGCCATTGAAGTGCACACCACATCGTTATCATGCATCTATAAAAGTGTGGTTCATGTTTCATCTTTGTTTAGGAAGTCAAGTGATTTTCCATCAAAAACTCATTTGAATAAGACATTCCCTATAATAACATCCATTTTTTTTATATGATGGAAATTTTTCGTCGCTATTGTCTTCTAAAGTTTACGAAATCATCACTAATACAAAAGGCATTAAGGATGCCATAGTAGACATTGCATCTACATGATGGTTGTATTTACATGGGATATTGTCAATATAAAATGTGTCAAATGTTTCTTTTAGTATATCCACCATTTTTTTATATGGTATTAAAAGTTGTTCTTTTGTTTCGTAATGATTGGTAATTTGATTAATGACCAATTGAGAGTCACCATAAATATGAATATCCTTGATATGGAACTTATGTGCTATGCATAATTCAATGATGAAGGCCATGTATTCTACTATATTATGGGTTCAATAAAGGCTATTTTGTAATAAAACGACATGTACTTTCCATCAAGGATAAAAAAATATGATACTTGCACCCACACCTGTCATACATATGGATATGTCAAAGTACATTGTCCATGGGTTATGGGATATGTTATATGCTTCCAACTCATCACATAAATCCTTGGTAATTAATAAATTATATGGTGGTGGGGATGTAGCTAGTTGATCAGCTACGGCATGACCTTTTTACTGATTTTTGAGATATAAAATTGAGATCAAAATCAATAAGTTGAATCACCTATTTAGATATTTGACCCATTAGGTGGGTTTTATTCGTGAGAAACTGTAATGGATCTTCCTTAATTATAACTTTGATCTCATTATTAAGTAGGTAATGTCATAATTTGCATGTCATGTTCACCACATGTTTAACCCTTTTTATTCAATTGTGGTTAAGTTTAAAGGTGTAGAATAGCCTAATCAAATTAGGCCAATTAAATTATTTAAAATAATAAAATATATTGTATCTATAAAATAATGAATATAGAAATTATAATGCCAATTGATATTGTGATAGTTGCAACACAAATAAGATATAATACTTAGATTCTTTTTGTAGATGTGTAAGCAATTCTAAGATGTACATATGTGGAAGTAAGTAGACTAATGCTTAGGATCCAGTCATCATATTCTATAAATATTATTTTGGGAGGCTTGGACCCTTGCATCGATGCTTATGTTTATGTCTCGAGACTTATGTCATGTATAAAATATTCATAATACTGAAAATTTATTGCATGTGCTTGTTAGGGTTTTTCCACCTTTCTATTTATGTGTCTGGATCCTGCACACATGATCTGTATGGTTGTGTATATCTCAACCCCCATTTATTCACCTTATGTTAGGTCATATTGGCAAAAACGGGTTAGTGACATCATGAAGACTAACCTCAAGGACCTCTTTTCCATTGAGAGTTGCATGTATAGCCATTACTACGAAGAGTGATTTAGAAATATGTAGTTATCCCTTAAGTGTAGACTTATGTATGCACAAGGGTGAAATATTCTATATGTAAGGGCATACAATGATATAGCTTGTAATTTGACAAATATTGCTCATGGTTTGTTCTTTGGATACTTAAGATCTATAATATGACTTCCCCTATGATTGATATAGAATAGGGAAGAACAAGGAAGCATAACTCAATTGTGTAATTGATTGAATGAGCTTGAATAGGTGTTTTCTTGGCATTTTATAGATAGGTAATGATTAGGATTTGATTTGTATTTATACCACACCTTTTAAAATTATCTCATATAAGAGTTAGTTAAGATAAATAGGCCAACCCATATGTTTCTAAATATTTACAATTTATATGAGCTTAGAGGTAGAGAAACTAGATAAGGAAAATGGACACTAGCATCAATGCTAGTGTCCCTATATGAATAGTAGTGTCTTATAGGATAGAAAAACATTGACGGTCTGTAATTGACAATGAAGGATGTAGATCATATTTTAATTATTTTTTAGTGTGTAAGTTATTTTAAGTATTATTAGAATTTGATATGGATAGACTATAAGATAAGTATTTTTGCACAATGAGATGGCGAATACGAGCTTTTTGGTAGTAGGAAGGTCTAGAATTGAAGGGTAGAGTCCTGACTAGTATTTATAAAGTGGACAAGAATAATATGATATATATAATCATATTTTAATATATACACCATCTATCTCAAAATCATTTGTTATTGTAAACAAAATTCCCTTACCTATATTTACCATTGGCATACCTTAAGATCATTTTAGCTACTTGCTAGTGTATCTCTTTTGGAGTTTCCATGAATTTGAAAATTAGGCTAACTGCATATATGATATCCTGTTTAGTTATTGTCAAATACATTAAGATTCATACTAAGTTAATGTATATTTTTAGACCCACATTGTTGTTGCAATCTTCCTTGTGTAATTTTAGACATGTTGATGTTGATGTTGATGTTGATGTTGTTTTATTGTTCAAAATTATAAATCTCTCCAAAATGTCCTTTATATACTTATGTTGGGATATAAATATACCATCATTCATTTGTTTAACCTCAATTCCAAGTAAGTACTTCAACAAACATCTACTTCAAATCATATAGATAATAAAAACAATTAAGATTTCACGTTCTTTTCTTGTATTGATGTAGAGAATATGTTTGATAGCGCTTTTTATAAATCCATTGCTCAAAAAATATGTGTCTATTCAGCTTTACCAGAGTCTTGGTGATTTATTGAGCCTATACAATGATATCTTCAACTTATACACCTTATTCTCATGCCCTAAAAAATCTCATAACTAGGTATGTGTACCACATACACTTCTTCATCTAACACACCATAAATGAAGGCTGATTTGACATCCATTTAATCCAAATTCCACTTAGGTTAAATAACCATATCTATTATGGTTTTCACTATTTATATCTTTGATACAAGATCAAATGTCTCATTTTAGTTATGTTTAGGTTGTTGTTTCTACCCTTTAATAACTAACCTTGCCTTGTGTCTCTCAATCTTGACTTCTATTGTAGTTTTGGTTTTCTAAACCCACTTCACTGCAATGACATCCTTCCTTGATTTAAGGTTGACTAATTCCCATGTCTTATTCTTATCAATAGCAAGCATTTCCTCATCCAATGCTTCACACCATTTTTTGTCCTTAATTTCTTCCTCAAAATAAATAGGATCAACTGATGAAAATAATAAAAAAATAATAGTTTCATTCTCATGATATCCATACCTTAACTTGTCATAAATTTATTACAAGCTCCTTGTCTTGGATAAGTGCTCACTTGAGTTAGATGATGATGAACTTGTCTCATTAGGTACTCCTTATTGGATAATGCAACTAGATGAGTCAATATTTTGTGAAATAGGACTCCAACTAGGTGTAGAAGTGGTTATACCACTTGTTGGTTCACTCTCATATAAGGGTTTACTAACCCTTGTTTGTACTTTCTAGTGTTCTTTTCTATCATCCCATGATGCATCCTCTATTAATTAAACATCTTTGTTGATTACTAACTCCTTTGTGACTAGATTGTAAAGCATGTAGGCTTTTGATTGCTCACTATATCTGATGAAGATGATTTTTTCTCCTTTGTCATCCCACTTTAATCTTATTTGATTTGAAACATGTGCATATGCCACACATCCAAAAACTCTTAATTTTTGAAAACTTAGATTTATTCCACTTCATGCCTCTTGAGGAATCATATCATGAACAATCTTAGTAGGGTATCTATTCAACAAATAGACTATTATTGTAACCACTTTAGACCAATACTCATTTGAAAATCCTTTAAATTTTATCATGTTTATTGACATATCTTGAATTTTTATGTTCCTTCTCCAAGCTATACCATTTTTATATGGTGTATAACTCACTTTAAGTTGTTTCTTGATTCCATTATCTTTTTATAAATTCAAAAAATGATATGAAATATATTCTCTCCCTCTATCTTTTCTTAAAATCTTTATATAATAGCCACTCTGCTTTTCAAGCATGGACATGAATTGATTGAATATGTCAAATCCATTAATCATATGCTTCAAAAATTACACATGTGTCTTTCTTCTGAGGTCATCTATGAAATTAATGAAATATTCATTCTTGGAAAAGGATAAATTTATCATGGGACCTGTTGACCAATTTTGACCCCCAAGCCAAAATGGTCAACCCCTATTAGGTTGAACTTTGCATAGGTTTATTCAAACTTGTATATGGTCATGTAATGTCTTTTAATGGTCTTGTAATGGTATATAGGTGGTCATATTAGTCTTTGATTAGCATTGTTTGATGTTTGGTCTTATAAGTACTTATCTAGTCTTAGGGGTCATTTATGAGTCATGGTGTTATCAAGTGTTTTAAAAGGTTTATCATGATTATTAGTCATTATAAAATGTTATTAATGTGTCTTGAAAGTCATATTATCATGTGTTAACCTCTTATAATGTCGATATGCACCATAAATTCATTTTGTCACCTTTTTGGCTAATTTAGAGGAGTTATACATACAACTCTCAAAGACAAACATTTAAATAAGTTTAAAATCATACCTGATATTATATAATGGTTAGAGAATGGTTAGATCCTAAAAAACTTGTAGTTCAATGCCTAAAATGAGAAAAATACTCTTTTACAATCACTTTTAAGTTCTTGTACAACCTTAGGAGATCAACTTACAGGTGAAAATTATTTTATGGAGTCTCTTCAAATTCCAAAGGTTAGTTTCAAATTTTGGATAAATTTTTAATTCCAATAGGTTCAAACAACTCTCTCTCTTCTCCATCGCTACCTTCATAAGCTTAGAAAGGCAAAAATCAAATGTATGGTATGGCTAGGAGAAAGAAATTTAGAAGATGAAAATTTGGTAAATGTTAGGGTCCTAATTATATTTAATTTAGTTGCATTATTTTTCATATTCATGGATCCTCCTTTATGAACAATCATTAAGAGTGACAGCAGGTCATTATGCCTTGTCCATTCATGTAGGGTCTAGTTTTTCTCATGTTTCTTCATTCCAAAACTTGATGGAGGATAATGGTTTTTTGGGATGTTTTTAGAGGAAAAATTACTCTTTTAAATTCTAGTTTCATAAACCAATTCAATATCATAAGGTGTCTTCATCAAAGGAACAAGTGCCTTAAACATGTGAAGCATATCACCCCATCTGCAAGTGTTTTTGGTTGGTTTGAAGTGTTGTTACCTTTATATTTTTTTATGTGATTCATCATCCATGGAAATTATATTAAATATCCCATTATTTATGTGTTCTCTCTTTATAACTAGTGCTTTGTAAATGGCCTTTCAAGAGACATCATGTTTTGTACTCTTTGTAAGCATGGTTTGTGCATAAATGGTCTTCTACAAGTTTGAATGCCAAGTTTGGACCAATTTTAAATGAAAACCAATTATAAAATATGATACTACACTATTGAAAACACTAGAAACTCAAGGCAATGAGCATGAGGCTTTGGATGTGTTTCATCCGCCCACAGGTCTATAGACTTGTAGGTGAATATTCTTGGCATAGGTTTCATGTTTAGGATGTTTTATAATGGGGTAATATATCATAGAGTCATAAAAAATTCATTTTATATTTTTATAATATTTTTCATCATTAAAAGTCATAAACTAGATTATAGACTCCATTCTTTACACAAACCTTGCATATAAGTTGACCATATACACAGTTTATATATGTGAAGGGGCACATTTGAGGTTATAGTGATATCAAGAGATCCATAGGATTATTGAGAGGTGATATATAATGGTAAAAGAGTTGATACAACAATAAAAGTGTCAAAGGGCTTAATAAGTTGTCTTATCGGCTTATACAAGGAAAATGAAGACCTACAAGTGATAAACCTTTAGGTCCTCATTTTGGACTAAAACCAGTTATCTTGAGAAGAAGGCAGATGTGGAGACATGACTCAGATCAGGTATAGGAGAGGTTAAAAATAAATTCAATGTAATTACCATTTGATATCCAAAAGTGAGTCAAGAATATTGAGCCTATAGCCTTAATGATCACACACAGGTTTGTATAAGAGATGATAAAGGTTTGAAAATGTTATAAAAGTTCAATGGAGATTGAAGAAAAATGAGAGGAAGTCTCCATTAAGTTTGGATACTCTTTTAGTTCCATTATGGAGTTGAGGAACCAATTTTAATACCTTATGCTCAAACCCTTGTCTAATGACCACTTACAGCCACACTTTAATAAGGTGCACAAAATAGTTGTGTGTTTGGAAGGATTTAGTGTTTTGGAAAATTTGAGGATCTAAACTCTCAATAATATAAAAATATTTATTGATATGTTCAAAATGTTTAATTAAAGACCTTGAAACCCAAAAATTCATTTAGACACCTAAAGGAGTATCTAAAGGTTTGTTAAGCTAGACAAACCATTTGCAAAGATTGAAAAGAGAAGGTCACCTAAAGTCAGTGAGAGGGGAGTTGGTTAAGACCATGATCAAGTAATGATATCATCTGAGATCAAATAATTCATTATACCTAAATTAGTTTCAAAAATATAACTAAATAGAACTTTTTAAACCCTTCATACATAGTCAAATGGGTGTTTATAGGCCTGCTTGCCCTCATGAAAGGTTTTGCTTGTTTTGAGAGAGTTAAAGGTTTATGAGATGTATAATGAAAGGTAAACCATTTAAATATGGTTTCATGGTGATAATGTGATTGAATAATACCCTAAAACCTAATAACAAAGATGATAATATTAAAGACCCTATATAGGCTTGTAGAATCAAACACTGCACATGCAAACTGCATGGATGCTCATGGAAAGCATAGTCTAATGAAGGAGAAATGCAAAGTTTGGTAACATGGAGAAGTTTTATAGTGTTAATATAGAACCTTCAAGGCCATCTATAGGTAGGGAATGAAATAAAAAAGGCACTTAATATTTTGAGACCATCTCAAGCTTCTCTAATGGGTGATTGCATTTCAAATCAGAGCTTCTCTCACTTCGTATGGTATTGATTTTGTGCATGGATAAAAATGGGTTTAAAGGGAGATGATTAGGTATTCACACTTAAATCTTATGGCATCATTTTTTAAAATGGGTTTCTAACCTTCATGAAGAAGCTTAAGAACTCAGACCCCTCTCCAATGCCCTGTTTGCAATCTCAGAGCCAACCTATTGTGCTCACAACTGTAAGGACAAGATGCATGGGAACTTAATAACTTAATAAAATTTTAGGAGGGTTTTTAATTGAAAATGTTGTCATTAGTTCATGGATAGAGGGCCCAATATTTATGAACAATCTTTAATAACCTATGTCACCTAAAACCCTAGTAAAGACCCAATGTGAAACATTAAATTAAAAAACACATGAGATAACATTTTTTAATCCTATAACCTCTTGAAAATTATTCTATACTCTAAGTATGATCTTAATGTGTACTTCATTTATACCTAAAATTGTATGGATTGCATTAAATTCCCTATTTTATAAGGATTTTTGGTGTTTTATAGGGTTTTGAATAACTAAACACTTAAAAACTATTGGGGAGGGTCATTTGATATGTAAAATATATATTAAATCCTAAAAATACATATAGGACACCCTATAATTGATCAAAAACCCCTAATTTTTCAAGGCAGTCTTCAACATGCTTAAAAAGAGACTGGGTTTCAAGACCTTTTCATGGTTCTCACACTTCCATAGGATCTCAGGGCCTCAAATTTGGCATGGAGGTTGGTGAAAGGATAGATAAAGTGAATCAAATGCTTTTTTTTGGCTTCACATGTTTACGATAGATATGGAGCAAAAAAATAGTCTTTTAGGCAAGGAAGCCTAATTGAGGCCTAATTGGGAGAAGAAAACAACAACAAAAAGATACTTTCACTCACTATCAAGACTTAAAAATTGGCATGGAGTTATAAAATTGTCAATACCATCCGTACACTATCCTACAAAAGGAGGTTCACATGATTTTAGGGCTACAAGGAAAAGAGTCCTAATGAGAGCTTGAGGAGCAAAATAGAGCCTTGGGAGTTGTTCTAGGAACCAAAATGAATTGATTTAGGTATGATAAGGTATTTTGATTCCTTTCATGGATATATGTTCCCTTGATTAAGTTTAAGTCAAGTTTTGAGCCATTTGGACAAGGCTAAGCATGGGAGATGAAGGGGTTTAAAGACACCTAAGCATATGAATGATGATTGCCACTAAAATGTCAGATCAAGGGAGTTTATAAATAAATGATAGGTGTTGTAGACACCAATATTGTGTCAACCCCCCCTTGGTCCTATCCTAAACACTTACACACTTTATTAATTTAAAATAAATTACTTATTTTAAATTAATGACATCACCTAGGACACCTCACCTTGGACACCTCGCCCTAAGACCATTTCCTACCCTATGAGTCACCCTATGACTAAGTCCTTCAAATCATAACTACCTAAGACCTATTCCAACCTTCTAACTAACTCTCATGCCTAATAACCCCATCTTTTGACCATTCTCCAACGGCAAATGCACTTGGCAGATGGAGAAATGGGCAAAAGGCTAAAAATAGCCCTTTTACCCATTCTCCAACTGCCGACGTCGATCAACTGTTGGCTGATGCCAGTGGGATCATCGACATCGATTACTTTAACTGGGTTCCTGACTCCTCTCTATGATCTTCTCTTAGGCTCTCTCTTGCAGAATCCAAATTCTCTCTCTCTGCCTCTGGATCTTCTCTCACTCTCTTCCCAAATCTTGAATCCTAACTCTCTCTCTCAAATTTTTCCTCCCAGACTCTGAGACATCGACGCGTACACTCTGAGACCAAGCATCAAACTTTGACTAACGCTCACCTGGCTACAAAAACTCTGCACAAGTGACTCCATATTGGATTAGAACATTGCATGAGGGCTTCGACACTAGCCACAATAGGAATATGCATTCTAACACCCTTGGTTCTTCTAACAGAGCTAAGTATTCTTCTATTTCATTTCATTAATTTAGAATACATTAGTAATTAGTTTCTATTTACTATTTCTAAATACTATCAACCAGACACGACTTCCTACATAGAAAGGTTGAAAAGCCTTCCTTCTATTCTTATCCTCTTTTTACACCTATCCCCGACCTTTGCCCCCTCTTAGACCCTATTCACTGTCTTGCAACCCTGCACAGACCCTTAAACTCCCAGACTCCTCTCTCAACCACAAACATAACCTGAAACCTATCTAAGGCTCACTGCCCCTATCGACATCGATAACATAACCGACGTCGGCATATTGACAAATTGATGCCAGCAGGGCTACTGAGGTCAGTGACTGTGACAGACTGACTGTAGAGAATAGGTACGCATTATCTTTATTTCTCTTTCTTAGTCTTTCACCATTTCATTTTATACAACACTCTTTTTATCTTAAGGAAGTCTTTACGCTTTCATGACCGAGCGTGTTGCTTGGTAGTCCACCTTATCTTTATCTAACATTCTCTTTGTTTGAGTCTTATTCTTATCTACAAGTGTCTTCCTCCATAGCCAAAGAGGAGCTCCTACAATGTCTAGATACAGTGCGCAACTTAATCCGAGTAACGTACAAACCCCTGACCCTTAACCTTAGTTTCTTCTTCTTCTGAATGTAATTAGCAAAAAATGTAGAGAAACAATTTGGCATGCCCGGTGGGACCCTGGAGTTTTCCTTGGGTTCATTCTTCTAAAAAGCAAACTTTCATATAGTTGCATTAGGGAAAAATTCTCTTCTTGCATCCTTCTTCTATCTCTTTATTTCGAAAAGAAACCATTAGCGCAAGTTAAAAAGAACATCTTTCTTTTTTCTTGTCACTTTTTTTCTGCATCTTAGAGTAGTGAAAATTCATACTCTTAACATTTTCTCCACTTTGCATCTGAACAAAACATTTCAATTTGGGTTAAAAATAATTGCATTTCATTCTTGCTTGAATGCATATTTAGCTCATTTAGTAATTAAAACGCATTATGAATAAATTGTAGTACACATATGTTACACAATAAGACCACATTCACATCAAATTAAACATTTAAACATACTTGAGACAAGGCCCGTCTAGGATTTCATCACCTAGCGGATACCTTACCCTTCCTAGGGATCCTACTTTGACTTCACAACCAAGAGGAGGACCCACTCTATTCTCTGGCAAAGTATAAACTATAGGAAAAGTATATATTGGCTAAGCGGCCCAGCTCGGCTCTGGGTTTGTGAAGTGAAGGGAGCAAGCCCCCAACACTAAGCCACGTGCGGAACCTAACACAGATTTTTGAGCACCAAAACATAACCCGAAACCAACCATAGACTTGCTCTTTAGGACCCGTTCTAAAAGCCCAATTCCCAAACATATTCTTCTAAGGCATAAGCCACCACGACTCTAAAATTTATTCTTAGGAATTTAACGTTTAGAGGTTGCTTGTTGTCATCTATTTTGTTGTTCTTATCTGATTTTTTGAGCTGGTAAGGTCACATCATTCTGAGGTCTAAAAACAACTCAGAATTTCTCTTTTATTCCAAAAACTTTCAATTTTTTGAGTTTCTGGAAACACACATACACCGACATCAATTTTTCCACCGACGTCGGCAACTTATCTTCATCGACATCAGTTTTTCCACTGACATCGGCAACATATCCTCACCGACATTGGTTTTCCCACCGACGTCGGTCACTGTCAACAAATTTTCTTTCCAAACAGCGAGCTTAAAATCCAACTTTTTTGCTATTAAACACACATTTTGGTTTTTTGAAACTCAAATACATAGTTTTTAGAACCTAAATTGATTTTGTCTTGAATGGCTTTGACACGTAGTCAAGCCAAAACTCTTGTTGACCATGTGAGTCAACAACCACTTCCACCTTCGCCCTTCATACCAAGTCCCCTAATGGAGTATACTTCAGACACTGAACATACTCCTATTCAACCAACCCCCAATCAACCTCCAATTGTTCCTTAGGGGGATCAAATTTTTGAGAGATTTCTTGACCACAACGTCAAGGCTCTCCAACATTATCTCGTTAGAAGCCCAACGCGAGATCCTTTAGGTACCCCTATTTATGGGATGCCAACTTCCTTAACTGAAGTGGCAATGATATCAGCAACATCCATTACCCAAGCCATTGCCTCGACCAATAACCCAACCATGGCCAATGTTCAAGATTTGGCCTCTCCTATTTCTGGACCTACCTTCATCAGAGGTTTCGTACCCCCTCAACCACAAACAATTCAACCAAGTTCTACACCTTTTCAGAACTTGATTGTCTCTATCCCACCCGCTCTTACACCCATAAATACAAGAGTGACTACATATCCTTTTAATAGTGTCACCACCACTCAACCACCCTTGGCGGCACCTAGTCAAGTTGTTGCCTCTAGCTTCATGGCACAAGCGCCCTTGGCCTCAACATCAGTCCCCATGATGAACTACCAATATGTTGCACCTATACAAACACAACCAAGTACATCATACGCCCCTCCCAATGCCTTCCAAGTACCCTATAATGTAGGGGTGCCCCTCTTGCCAATCCATCAGTCGATCTAATCAAGATGCTAATGGATAAGATGTCCAACCTTGAGACATCTATTTTCGGTTCAAGCAATGTTCTTTCATATGAACAAATCTACAATGAACCTATCCACCCTTCAGTCCCTATTAGACCATATCCAAGTCAGTGGGAACTCCCAAAATTTACTCATTTTCAGAGTAAAGAGGGCCCACAACAACATCTACGTGTGTTTAGACACGCTTGCTACCTCATAGCGCACGATGATGAGTTATTACTTCGCACATTTCCCATGTCACTTTCTGGTGCCACCCTTGATTGATATAGTTATATTACCAGTCACTCTCTGTTTACCTTCACTCAACTAGATCAATTATTTCTCGACCACTTTTCAATCAACATCACTAAGAAGGTCTCCATCACAGACCTATATTCTATTAGACAATTTGACGATGAGTCAATAGCTGACTTCATTGCCCATTGGAGAGGTTTGATCAACCAAATCCCCTTTTCATTACCTCAACTTGAGCTCATTGAGCTCTTTTCAATAGCATGTGCCAAGCACATCTCATCTACTTTGCGGGTCCAAACATTTTGCACATTTGATGAAGCTTTCATCATGGCCCGAAAGCTTGAATTGTGTGCGGTCAAAGAAGAGAAGGTCAAATTGTGTAGTAAAAATACTAATGCAAAATCCAATGACCCTTCTTCCAAACCTTCTTCCCACTCCAAGTCCAAGGGATCGGCAAATGCTATGGTACTTAGACCATCATCTTCTACCACAACTAACCAAACTGAGCCCTCCACATCACAAAGCATCACAAGACAATTCCAACAAAGGTATATACAATGTCAATACACTCCAATAGGATAATCATACGCTTTCGTGTTGGATAAATTAGTAAAGCAGGGGGTCCTCAATCTCCCTCAAATTTGACCACCCCAATTTTACCCCTCAAAAGCCATCCCTACATGGTATAGGGAAAATGACTTTTGTAACTATCATCATGTCAAGGGTCATGACACGAATAATTGAAAAACCTTCAAAAACATTATTCAAGACATGTTAGACAAAGGGGACCTTGTTTTGGATAACCCTAATGCACTAGCTAACCAAAACATGGATGTCTTTAGGCAACCATTTCCTAACCATCCCCCAAGTCAGAACAATGTTCAGACCATGGCCAATGACCTTCAAGAGCGCAATATACACACAATCGACATGGTTTCTCCTTTTATTCCTGACCAACCTCTCCCACAGTCTGAAGAGGTTAGTCAACCCATTCCTCCACCATGGGTAGAAGAGCCTATTTTACCCCTACCACCTCCACGCAATGAAGAACTCCCTTTGGCTCATCCTCTTCCTCACGTGGATGAACCCATTTCACCTATATCACCCCCACAACATCAAACACCTCCTCTACCCATTCTTCTACCTCATGAGGAACCTGTATTACCTGTTCCTCTTGCCCCTACCTTCCCTCTTCTTCTACTATTGGAAGAAGTTACCATTCATACCCCACACCCTCATGTAGAAGGGGCCATAATCCCTCTACTTCACCCTTAAGAGGAGCCTTCCTCTCCTATTTGTCCTCCACCGATGGAGGATAGTCCTCCATCCACCCCTCTTTCACAAGTAGGAGAGTCTACTTTAACCTCTCCCTTATTGGAGGATGCTTTGACGATACCAACGCCACTAGCCTCACCCTCATCCTTCCTATTACCAATGGAGGATCATACTTTTCCTGCTCCTCGACCACACATGGAAGCCATGATCATTCCTGCGCTCTATCCTCTTGAAGAGCCACATTCTCCAATCCCTTCTCTGCTGAGAGAAGAATTTGCCACCTCACCCACTTCGGTCGAGAAAGATTCGGTGATGGTTTTCTCTCACCTTTGGCCCGAGATCACTGTGTCTAACATGTTTTCACTCTCTCGATCACCTAAATCCTCCAAAAGACCAACTATAAGACCTCGCGTGACGTCACCTAAACCCTTCTCTTGATTGGCAGAAAACATAGGATTTCTCCATTCGAGGAACCTAAAACATGAGGTGTTATGGGAGCGACTTAAGGCTCCTTATCCCACATGTCCCGCTTTGCCTTATATTGCCAATCCTTTTGCAACAATTCAGCCCAAAGTCTCTAACGAGAGTCGGGCTTCTACTTCTAAATCTTTAGAAGCTCAACCATCCACATCTGAATCAAAATCCTTACAAGTCTCTATCATGCCGAAATAGGTTAAATCTCTCGGTGTTCACCTCGTATCAAACTTCACTCACCCACAAGTGAAGGTAGACTTGAACCTCACCCCGCACAATAGTGGTCCTCGCACCAAACTAAAGAAGGCTACTGAACCACATCGAAGAACTCCTCCACCTTCACCATTACCATCTATTCTGGGTCCACATCTTTCTACCTTAATAGGAGTACTCCCAACTCCAACACCTAACAAAAACAAACTGCCTCCATTACTCCCTTTACCCGAAAAAAACATACCTCCTCCAAAAAATCCAACACCTCTCACCATGAAAGTGCCATTTATGCGTGTGGCCACACCGCCAAATAAAAAGATGGTATGAAAAACTCCTACAACTCCTAAACAGAAGTTGTCAACCCCTACTGCAATAATGAGTGTAAACCCATTAGTGGGGTCCTATGCTTTACTATTATGCCAATTGGTGTAGTCTTCTAGCATCACTCTCCCACCCATTAAACCATTTCAACCTCTTGAACCAAAACCATCTTGGTTTGACGACACTAAAATCTATGTGTATCATCGCACACCTGGACATGACACTAAGTGTTACTACACTCTTAAAGTCATCATTCATCAACACCTAAAAAAGGACACCCTTTTCATCAAGGATCCTCTTGACCACCCTTTCAACAAACCATTGATACCATCCCATGCCTCTCAAACCTCCTCACCTAAATCGGGATCTCAACGCAAGACTAGGGTCCCTCTACCACCTTCTCCCCCTTTATTTGAAATCAACACTATCAATGTGGCCACTAGGTCACAAACCATGAAGGATAAAGGGAAAGAGAAGGTTTCTATCCTTTGGACATATCCATTCGTCAAACCTTCTCAATCACCAAAACCCAAGATTTCAATCTTGGGCACATTCCAACCAACATCTTCGAAGCCAATTCGTGACTCCATGGTGAAACAACTTCACCAAACCCCTGTGAAGATGTCTTTGTATGACCTAATACAAAAATCTCCACAACATCTCTAAACCTTAATCAAAGCTTTACAGGAAGTGGAAGTCCAACCTGAAGACCCCCAATCATTAGCTACTTTAGTCAAAACATTACCCACCATTGCCTCCATCACCTTCAGTGACTCTGAGATTCTTGCCTCCAACCTGGAAGATCAAGATCCTGTCCTTTCAAACTAAGCCTGTTAGGCAAAAGCTTCACAAGATGCATCCTCACGTCGCACTCCTTATCAAAGAGGAGCTTCATCATCTTCTCTGCATCTCATTTATCCAACCCATTGATTATCCGCAATGGGTATCAAAATTGTCCCTGTCATAAAAGCAACTGGGGGAATTTGAATTTGTACTGACTATCATGACCTCAACCAAGCATTGACCAAGCATCAACCAACTTCACGTCCAAGACCACATCAACCATGCCTACCATAAGAATCTAAAAGAATGAGATTTCAAATCAAAAAACCAACATGTGACCAATATGGAAAGAAGCAAACGAGGCAAGTTTGCTCTTAATTAGCTCAGACCTTACATAATAACGCATAAGTATGGATCGGGGACTTATCATCTATCGGCCAGAACCTGAGCCCCTTAATGCCTTATATCTATGACCATTCTACTGTTAATCAAGTAATCATTCACTTGATGTTTAACTTGAGCTCGTCTCTTGAGCAACACCCGCCATCCTCATCCCTATTCCTTTCAACCCTCTTTCCCTACAAACATTAGTCAACCCTTTTGTCAAGCATGAATGCTTTTTCCTAATAAAAAGGTGACCCCCAAACCTCTATAGTCTTGTCCATGACTAAAATTTCAGTCAACAAAACATAAAACTGGGATGCCTGTTCAAAGGTCATAAACTATAAATGTAGACTGCTCCTTTGAAGGACAGCTATATCATTGTTGTAATTGATAGACTGCTCCCTTGAAGGATAGCTATTCAAAGACATTCAACCATACAAAGCAGAATATAGACCATTCCCTCAAAGGATGGCTATGACCAAATTTTGCAACATACATAGTACAATATGACCACAAAACACACAACATCCCCAAGTAGACTTCCCGCATTGATCAGTCTACCAAAAAAAAAAAAAGACTAACAAACTATTAAGTCATGGACTTGTCTATAGTCATTCTCAGGGTCACCTATAAAAGGGGCAAAGTTATCCCTGCTAAAAAAGGGTTACGCTATCCTCACATATCACCTAATCACACCTATTACCCCAACATACTCAAGGGATTTTGAGCTCACTTAATGTCAAGTGATTCGAGTACTTCTCTAACACAGATCAATGGTCAATGACGTAATGCATAACCGGAGCTTTTGTTTACAAAACCCCTATCTATGATATCATTATGGTCCTTGTCAATAAAATAGCAATGCACCTTTCACTTCTTACTTGACTTTGTCACATGCCCATAACATGACAACCAAAACATTTTCAACCACTAACATAACCTCATGATTTATTTAATGCAAATACTGATTTGTGTTATATAAATTATCATATCCCATTCACATTAGTTTCTATGGAAAACAATACACATGAAAACTAACAACCAAACACAATTTATGTCAAGCACATACCATCAACAATATGGAAACCTGCTAAAGCATAGATAATCTCATTTCATTTTTGGCATACACCATCACTAATATGGAAAATTGCTAGGGATGAAAAACCATATAACCAATGTTATAGAATACACCATCACACAATATGGAAAAGGCTATAACATCATCATTCATTTCATTTTTAGCATACACCATCACTAATATGGAAAATTGCTAGGGATGAAAAGCCACATCACCAATGTTACAGAATACACCATCACATAATATGGAAAAGGTTGTAACATCATCATGCATTCATCATTTCAAGCATGTACCATCATACATATGGAAAATGCTAACAACACTAACATGACCAATACAACCTATCAACCTCTTTGACTCTTTCTCCCTTTTGGGGAGAACTACATTGGCCTGAGGCCCTTAAAACAAGGGCTATGTAGGTAGCACTTAGTTGACACGAAGTCTTTTGGGGTTAGCTCGGCCATTCACCCGTTTGTCTCCCTAATGCCGTCAGCCATTTGTTCATTCATCTACTTGATGGACCAACCATTTAACCTATAACCATGACTTAACCTAGTCTAAAATCATGACCAAATAATCAGCCTTGACACTGCAGAAGTCACCTTTGACTTCTCATGGGGCACATTGGAGATCACAAGCATCTCCCATACCACAAAAAAACCATTGAGATCACTTATATCTCAACTTGAATCAACCAATGACCTTAGAGATCACAACTATCTCCTTAGACCATGACCATTTTTGAGACAACTTTGCCTTGGTTGTTTTGATTGCATATATGCTACCTCACGAATAGTTAGCAAATTGTACGTACCCCACATTATGACCCTCACACCTATTGTCGGATCGTGACAAAGTTGATCCCCAATATTTGTGACATTTTCATGTTTTCTGAGAGCACTTCCTAGCCTAAGATACTTGGAACACAACGACCATTGGAGATACGCTTTGATCGATCTAACCCAATCAGCTACGACTAATAAGATGGGGCTCGGTTAGTTTGATTTTAGTTCTCCTCGACCATTGGAGCTACAGCTTTGATCGCTTAACCCAATCAGCTACCAATAATAAGCTGGGGACTGGTTAATTCAATTTTAGTGATCCTTGACCTTGCCTGCGATAATTTGACCTATCTATCACGTGAAGTAGTATACGTGCAATCTCAATTATTGCAGCATTCACACTCCAACTTCACCATACCCATCCACTATCTATCAAATTGGAAACCAATTTTGGATTGCCCTCTCTCGATCCCCGCTTTGAGGGGGAATACCTCATCATCATACTTGGGGCAACCTACACCTTATCCCATACCTGGGGAAACTAACACCTTATTTTTGTCTTGCAGTTCGTCAGAACAACCAACAAGACAAAAAGGGGCAAATGTAGACACCAATATTGTGTCAACCCCCCCTTGGTCCTATCCTAAACACTTACACTATTAATTTAAAATAAATTACTTATTTTAAATTAATGACATCACCCAGACACCTCACCTAGGACACCTCACCTTGGACACCTCGCCCTAAGACCATTTCCTACCCTATGACTAAGTCCTTCAAATCATAACTACCTAAGAACTATTCCAACATTCTAACTAACTCTCATGCCTAATAACCCCATCTTTTGATCGTTCTCCAATGGCAAATGCACTTGGTGGATGGAGAAATGGGCAAAAGGCTAAAAATAGGCCTTTTACCCATTCTCTAGCTGCTGACATTGGTCAACTGTCGGCCAACACTGGTGGGATCGGCGACATCGGTTACTTTAACCGGGATCCTGACTCCTCTCTATGATCTTCTCTCGGGCTCTCTCTTGCAGAATCCAAATTCTCTCTCTCTGCCCCTAGATCTTCTCTCACTCTCTTCTCAAATCCTGAATCCTAACTCTCTCTCTCAAATTTTTCCTCCTAGACTCTGAGACATCAACGCGTACACTCTGAGACCAAGCATCAGACTTCAACTAACACTCACCTAGCTATAGAAACTTTACACAAGTGACTCCAGATTAGATTAGAACATTGCATGAGGGCTTTGACACTAGCCACAATAGGAATATGCGTTCTAACACCCTTGGTTCTTCTAACAGAGCTACGTATTCTTCTATTTCATTTCAGTAATTTAGAATACATTAGTAATTAGTTTCTATTTACTATTTCTAAATAATATCAACCAGACCTGACTTCCTACGTAGAAAGGTTGAAAAGCCTTCCTTCTATTCTTATCCTCTTTTTACACCTTTCCCCAACCTTTGGCCCCTCTCAGACCCTATTCACTATCTTGCAACCCTGCACAGACCCTTAAACTCCCAAACTCCTCTGTCGACCACAGACATAACCTAAAACCCATCCAAGGCCCACTACCCCTACCAACATCGGTAACATAACTGACGTCGGCATATTGACAAATCGACAATGGTAGGACTACTGACGTCGGTGACTGTGATAGACTAACTGTAGAGAATAGGTATGCATTATCTTTATTTCTTTTTCTTAGTCTTTCACCATTTCATTTTATACAACACTCTTTTCATCAAAAAGTGGACTGTCATCCCTTAAGGAAGTCTTTACGCTTCCGGGACCGAGCGTGTTGCTTGGCAATCCACCTTATCTTTATTTAACATTCTCTTTGTTTGAGTCTTATTCTTATCTATAGGTGTCTTCCTCCACAGCCAAAGAGGAGCTCCTACAACATCTGGATACGGTGCACAACTTAATCCGAGTAACGTACAAACCCCTGACCCTTAACCTTAGTTTCTTCTTCTTCTAAATGTAATTAGCAAAAAACGTAGAGAAACAAGTGTCAAGTAAGATGTATAAAATTATTTCATGGTGAATTTATGATGAAAATTCCCATTTTTCACTTCTCATATGTAAATAAGGGTATTTTTGAAGAGTTGTGCAAAGTGTCAAGATGATTTTCTAACTCCTACACCACTTGGATGATGAAGCATAATCAGACGAGAGACGCATGTCCTTAGAAGTTTTTTAGGCCTATTCTCTAACTCCTTTATTGTTTTAACTCATGTTTTACACTTGGTAATCTCCCTCCTCTACACCCCTCTCTATCTCTTCTCCATTTCTCTATATAAGTTGCCACTTTTGGCATTGTAAATAATCCACATTTATTATGGTGAAGACCTACTAATTTTTTCCTTTGAATAAATATTTTAATTTGGTTTTAGTCTCTCAAATTCTTGATTAAGTGTGTCAAGTATTTCATTATTGAATGGCAAGTGATAGTTATCAATCCTTGTGTTCATCTCACTCTTTCATTATTTATGTGAGTAATATATATTATATCTAGTCTCATGATGTGCAAATGGTTTTTTTGTGTGTCTTTAAGTGCGAAAAAAACTAATAGTGTCTATGATAAGACCTATTATTCATCTACCTTGAGAAATACATCACATTCTACCTTCATGTTGAAACACTTTTGTTATGAGAACCTTGGGTTTAAGATCAATTTTACAAATAGCCTTTCATAGTGCAAGTTCAAGTAGGATTGTGGAATTCATCTTAGTGAATCACCTCTATTAGATTAGTTTATAATCCCATTTTATCCATTTTAATTCAAATAAATTAGGTTAGTGGTTAGTTTTAGGTGTTTTTCAAGGGAGTTAGCCATTCAATCTAGATACTCACCTCTAATAATTGTCACCCACAACATATGAGGTGTTCCTATGTTACACCAAATTTAAGGAGGATGGAATAGTCTTCCTTAGGGTAAAATTTTTTTCGATAATAATTTTTGAATGTCTAATGGGACCTCATGGTCCAAGAAGTTGTCAAACGTAGATGTTGATCTTGGTAGATCTAAAGTGCAAAACTCCTTCATGCAGTATATGGTGACTCTATCACTCATTAGCTCTTGGTTGAAGACTAGTGATTCATTTTTAGACCTATGGTAAGGAAATTTTCTTATAATAAAGGCATTATATTTCAATTTTTAGATCATCATTACTATTCAATTAGAATAAAGAGGTTTCCTAACACCCATCTATTCTCCAGAAAATATTTTGTTGCTCACACACACATTAGGAGACTTTTCCTGGGTCCAATCGGTAATATGATAGCCCCTAAGTACCTACCTTTTTTTTCCTTTAATGGACATAAACCTTTATCACTTGATCACTATAATGATATTCCCATGTCAGACCTCAAAAATGTACCTTCATACATGGGAGAAGCTGCCATTACTCCTATTGAACACATAAGAAACATTGCCAAATTTTATAATATACAAAACATCACTTTAGATAATTTTTACATCAAGTTTTTGGTTGTTTTTTTCAAGTTAAAATCCCTTTATTGGTATGCTAATTTGGCTTCCAACTCCATCACTATATGGGATGACTTGGGTGATGCTTTGAGAAGGAGATTTGAAGACAAACTTGATCACTTGTCCTTGATCGAGCAGTTGACTACAATAAAGAGAGCTCCTCAAGAGGCCATAAAAGACTTCAACACAATATTTAAAAATAATTGGGATAGGATCCCAATATTAGTAAGGCCTAGTTCCCAACATCCTTTTCTTTATTACCTCAAAGCTTTTAATAGTTACATATCTATGATGATTCAATCCATAGGAGGGGATACTTTGTCTAATGCCTATGAGACTAATATAAGGGATAATAATTACCTTATTCAAGATGGGAATATATCCCCTATACCTCCCATGCATTTTTTTCCTAATGTGAAAACTCCTATGCCCACCATTTCTCTTATTCCCACACCCAAGCATTATCAAGTTGCCTCTAATCAACCAAGCAAGAAAAAAGCAGATGATCTGATCAAGTATCTTATAGAAGAGAATCAAAATATTAAGAGTAAATAAAAACAACACCAATGGAGTTAAAATAAAGGTAATTTATATCCATATCAATCTTATCAAGATCTTATACAAATTTTCAAGGTCAATACCAGGGACAAGGGTAGCTAACTCAAGTGAGGCAACATAATGGACAAAATCATAATGTTTCTTCTACTTCCAAATCACTTATACCTATCCAAAACAATATTTTACAAGAAAATGGAGAGAAAAATTCTTGGGAATATCCTCATGACTTTCCACTTATGCAAATGAAGCATTCAATCAAGCCTATATGGATATCCCAATGGGGAATAATGCCTTTTATGACTCAAAAAGAGATGCCTAGTGGGGGAGAGAACAATGGAGATGATGATAAATAAAATTCCACATTGATGAACTAATATCAAGAGGAATCATGTTAATTCAACTACCAAGGTAATTTGAACATTGGATCAAACTCTATAGTTACAAATGCAAGGTCAAAGAAGAGAGCGATTGAGTAAGTACAAGGGGTAAGTAGTTTTATATGCATGAATTCTCAAGAACATCAAGGAATAGGTGTGCCAAATGCATCCCATATTAATTAGGTAAAATATAAAAATTATAATGCTAAATCTCTTTCTATGCCTTCTCTTATGCATCAAGTGACATATGCTAGTGGTAGTGTTATGGCTTCTACAATACATGACAAAGTTGGTAGGTCTCCTATGAACATTATTGACCAAATGAATAAATTCCATGTAATCATCCCAATGTGGGAAAAATTTTCCATCCTTGGATAAAGATACTTTCTCCAAAATGAGCTCTCTAAGCTCAATGCATCACCTAGGCAACCTAGTGAAAGAGGGGAAATTTTGACAAATGAATTAAAGACAAATTATGGGAAGCCAATAAAAATTGAAAGGAAGGATAAACCTCTTCCATTTTACATCTCTATCATCATAGGAGACTCATTTTTCCATAATATTTTTATTTATAGTGGATCAAGGACATCAAACATGCCCATACAAGTAGCAGACAAGCTGAATTTGAAATATGAGTCACACTCCAAAGAGGTGTTATAGCTTTATGGATCAACTATCAACATAGTTGGCATAATCAAATGCTTGTGTCTAACTCTCCACACTTTTACTGCATTATCTATCTCTCAAGATGTGTTTGTTGTATATGTTCCACCTCATTTTACCCTTTGCTTATCAAGGGACTTTACTGCTAAGATTGTGGGCTACTTGACTTCAGGTTGGTCCTATATGGCATTTAGGACTACGTATGATTCTAATGTCTCTATCAAGTATGAACCCTTGGATAAATTTCATGTAGATACCTATATGAATAACACATCAAACATGAACTTCACTATTAATGAAGAGGAAGACCATTTTAATAACCAAGAATCTTTGGCACCCCTTGATAGCATAGTTGACCTATATCTTGATGAGTGGGGGTTGATCATTATGGTTTTGATCCATACAAACTCATTGAATTGATAAGTATGGGAACATATATCATTCATGAAATTTATGAGCTTCCTAAGGTATGTTATGATGATGTTCTTCAATAAGATGCATGGAGAAACTATTTTCTACATATGGATGATAATGATGAGGTTCCAAGTGTACTAGAGCATGATAGTCAAAGTGATGATACAATTATGCTTGTATAAGAAGAAGAGATTAATTAATATGACATTCAATAAGTACATGATGATCTATAGTGTCAATACCATTCCATAATACAAGATTTTAAAAGGTAAGTGGGCCTGCTCTTCCTCAAATGAAATATGGACTAGATGATGAGGTCAATGATGGACCTAATGAGCATAAGGAAGAGTGTGAAATACCTGTCAAGAAGATTGAAATATTAAAGGAATGTGATCAGGTAAAGGTAATAATTTGTGTGAGTAAGGATCAGCATAGTCATAAAGATAGTATTGATTCAATTGCAGGTGTGTTTGACAAACAAGAAAGCAAGTTTGATGATTCTAGACTTTAATCAAATCATACTTTAGATGAAGGTGAAGTTGGAAAAGGTTTAATGATGCCTAAAGAGAAGATTTATAATTTAAAATTGATCATAAATGGGACCAATTAGGATTCAATGTCAAACAAGCCTAAAGGAGATCCAAAAGGACCACTTAAAAGAGTCTCAAGTGATGCACTTGCAGCTAGCAGAGGTTTCATGAGTGGTAAGTCATTTGATCACCTTCATAAGAAAGTTTTAATTGAAAATAATCCATCATATGGTGATTTATTATCATGTATTAGTTATGACTCTAGAAATATCATTTTTGATCTTTGTTAAATCAAGAAGATTTGTTTTATCACCTCAAACTTCTTTTTAGGTCTGTACATAATATGTTATGTGTGTTATTTTGTGTGAGTTTATTATAGTGGTTTTACCTAAATCCCTTTGGCATAGTGTGTTAAACTTTTTTTGTGTGGTTTAGTGTGAGTTTGAGTCTTATAAATTCATATCAATTTCATATTGTATTATAAGAGTGACCCCATTGCCCAAAGTGAGAATAAGGCCATTGATCTATTAGGATTGTAGGTATGTTACCCCTATGAATCACCAATTTATTGACCAATTTTGACCCTAAAGATAAAATGGTAAACATATATAGGTTTAAAATTTTCATAGGTTTATTCAAACCTGTATATGGTCTTTCAATGTCTTGTGATGGTCTCTAAGTGGTCATATTGGTCTTTGACTAGCATTGTTTGAACTTTAGTCTTATATGTACTTGTCTAGTCTTAAGGATCATTTATGAGTCATGGTGTTTTCAAGTGTGGTGAAATTTTTATCATTGTAATGGTTCATTATACATGGCTATTAATGTGTCTTAAAATTCATATTATCATGTATTAACATTTTATAATGTTGATGTACACCATAAAGTCATTTTATCACCTTTTTGACTAATTTGGAGGAGTTATACCTAAAAATATAAAATTAAAATGTTTCAATAAGTGTAAGAGCATACCTAATGTCATAAAATGGTCATATCCTAAAAAAAAATTAGTATAATTCCTAAATGAGAAAAATGCTCATTTACAAGCATGTTTGGGCACTTGTACGAATTAAGAGATCAAATTGTAGGTGAAAATAGTTTCAGAGAGTCCATGCACATTTAACAAGTAATTTTCAAGCTTTGGATCAAGTTTTTGGTCCAACAAGTTCAATAACTCTCTCTCTCCTCCATCATTACTTTCACAAGCTCAGAAAGGCAAAAATCAAATGCATGGTATGACCAAGAGACAAAAATTTGGGAGCTAAAAATTTGAGAAATGTTATGAGTCCCAATGATATTAAATTTAGTGGAATTGGTTTGAAAATTCATGGCCCCTCATTCATTAACAATCGTTAAGAGTGACAGTAGATTACTATACCTTACCCATTCAAGCAAGGTCTAGTTTTGCTCTTGTTTCTTCATTCTATAATTTGATGGAAAAAAATAGTTTTATGGTATGTTTTCATAGGAAAAATGAATAATTTAAATGTTGGTTTCAACAACAAATTCAATCTCATGAATTTTATTCATCGAAGGAACAAGTGCCTCAAATATGTGAAACATATCACCCCATCTGCAAGTGTTTTTGGTTAGTTTGAAGTGTTTCTAACTTCAAAGGTTTTAAGGTGATTCATCATCCATGTAAAATATATTTTATCTCCCATGATTCATGTGTTCTCTCTTGATAATTAGTGCTTTGCAAATATCCTTTCAAGAAACATCATGTTTTGCATTCTTTAGAAGCATAATTTGTTCATAAATGGCCTTCTACAGGTCTGAATGCCAAGTTTGGCCTAATTAGAAACAAAAACCATTGATAAAACATGAGAATACACTATTAAATACATTTTAAACTCAATTAAATTAGCATGAGGCCCAAATTTACTCTCTATAAGGACTTGGATGTGTTTCATCCACCCATAGGTCTAAAAATTTGTAGGTGGATATTCATGGTCTAGGTTTCATGTTTAGGATGTTTTAGAAATGGAGGAATATATAATACACTCATAAAACATTCATTTTACCTTTTTATAATCCTTTTCATCATCAAATGGAATGAACTAGACTATAGACTCCATTCTATACACAAACCTTGCATATAAGTTGACTATATACACAGTATGTATATGTGAATGGCCACATTTTAGGTTGTATAGTGTTATCAAGAAATACATAGGATTTTTGAGAGGTGATATATAATGGGACAAGATTTAATACAATAATAAAAGTTTTAAAGGGCTTAATAAGTTGTTTTAGTATCCTATGCAAGCAAAATGAAGACCTACATGTGAGAGACCTATAAGTCCTCATTTTGGACTAAAACTAGTTGTCTTGAGAATAAGGTAGATGTGGAAACATGACTCAAATTAGGTATATTAGATTTTAAATATCAATTAAATGTCATGACCATTTTAAATCCAAAATAAATTTTAGAAGATTGAGCCTACAGCCTTAATTCTCATACATCTTTATATATGGAGACAAGAAGGCAAAGGTCTAAAAATGTTCAAAAAGGTTAATGAAACTTGAATAATAATGAGAGGAAGTATCCTTGAATATTTTATACTTTTATAGTGTCATAATGGAGTTGAGGAGCTAATTTCAATACCTTATGCTCAAACCCTTCTCTAATGATCACCTACAGCCACACTTTGAGAACGTATAAAGAACAATTGTGTGTTTGTAAGGATGTAGTGTTTTAGATAATTTGAGGAGGATACAAACACTCAATAATATAAAAATATTTATTAAGATGTTAAAAATTTTAAATTTAAGACCTTGAAACCAAAAAATTCATTTAGACACCTAAATGAGTATCTATAGGTTTACTAAGCAAGACAAACCATTTGCAAAGCTTGAAAAGAGAAAATCACCTACAGTCAATGAGAGGGGAGTTGGTTGAGATCATGAATAATTAATGAGACCATATTATTTCAAATAATTCAATATACCTAAAGGAGGTTTAAAAATATAACTAAATAGAGCTCTTTAAACCCTACATACATAACTAAATGGGTGTCTACAAACTTGATTGCCATTATGAAAGGTTTTTCTTATTTTAAGAAAGTTAAAGGTCTATGAGATGTCTAAGGGAAAGTAAAACATTTGAATATGGTTTCATGGTGATAATGTGACTGAAAAAAACCCTAAGACCCAATAAAAAATATGATAATATTGAAGACCCTGTCTAGGCCTCTAGAACCTAACACTACAAAGGCAAACCACATAGACAGTCATGGAGAAGATAGTCTAATGAAGATGAAATGTCAATTTTGGTGACATGGAGAGTTTGGATAGTGTTATCATAAAACCTTCAAGACCATCTATAGGCAAGGAAGACAAGAAAAGTGACACTTAAGCTTTTGAGACCATCTTGAGCTCCTTCAATGGGTGACTGCATTTCAAATCAGAGACTCTCTCACTTAGTATGACATTGATATTATGCATGGATCCAAATGGATTTTAGTGGTGATAATTAGGTATTCACACTTTGATATTATGGAATCAGTTGTTAAATTATGTTTATAACCTTCATGAATAAAGCTTAATAACTTAGACCCCTCTTTAATGGCTTGTTTTCAACCCGAGAGCTAGCTTATTACACTCATAACTAGATATATAGGATGCATGGGAACCTGAGTAATTTGTAAAGTTGAGGAGAGTTATGCACTTGAAAAATGTACAATTGGTTCAAGGATTGAGGGCTCAATGTTTATGAACAATCGTTAAGAACTTAAGTCACCTTAAACCCTCATAAAACCCAAGTAAAGACTCGATGTGAAATATTGAGTTCCAAAGCACATGAGATGACCTAGTTTGATCCTATAAACTCCTAAACATTGTTATAAAGTCCATGTAGATTTTCAATGTGTACTTCATTTGACCCTACAATTATACAAATTATATTAAATGCCCTATTTTGTAAGGATTTTTGGTGTTTTATAGAGTTTTGAATAGATGATCACTTGAAAAATATTGGGTAGGGTCATTTGAGATGTATTCCATCCATTAAAACCTAAAAATTTGTATATTTAACCCTATAAATGATCAAATAAACCACATTTTTCAAGGCAGTATTCAATAGCTATAGACATATTAAGTGGGGCACATGAATAAATCTTAAAAGATCTAAAATGATAACCAAAATGAATCATCTAATTAAACAATATTAAATGATTATCTAAATTATCCATTTTAAATTAATGAATATCAAAAAATATAAATTTAAAAATTCAAAATTCAAAATTCAAAATATCAAGCCTTTTCATCATTGCCTTTATGAGTTGTCAAGCTCTTCTAAAATATCTAATTTGAGAGCCATGCCTAGTAATTGAAAATCATAATTACATAACACCTTTTTAACTCAACTAGAGTTAGCATAAACTCACCTAGGGTTAGTTTAAACACATTCCATTTTTAAACTCAACCTTAACTCACCTTAGGTGAGGGTTAACTTTTGGAAGCTATAAATACAAGGCCATACCTATTGATCTCTAAGCTCTCATAAGCCAAAGTTATAATGCTCATTTGTTGAGAGACAAACTATCTTAGTGTAATGTTATAATGCTCAAATAGATGAAAAGAAAACTTTCAAGTAATGTTACCATGTCAAATTCATAAGCCAACTAGTCAAGCCAAGGTGCCAAGGAGAGAAGGAAAAAATAAAATTTCATTGATAAAGACTTCTCGATGCAAAAACTAAGCAATCCACTTCAACAAGCCATTTTGAGCTCCAAGGAAGGTAAAAGAATGATTATTTTATGTTCTAGTTGTGTTTTCACTTGTATTATTTTTACTTATGTTCCCCTAGTATCTAGGCTAGAGGTGTTAGTGTATAGTGCGTATATTGATTTTGTTTTATTAGACTAATACTATACTAACCTCCCATATACATATTCCTTGTTCACATGATGGCATGCCCGATGGGATGTGCACCCCACAAAATTGTTCTCAAGGCATTTTCCTCCTAATAATTTTCATGTCAATATCTAAACTTGTTGATCAAAAAAGTGGGGATTGAAGGCTCATGTATGTTCTATTGTAAATCATGAATTTTCTCTATATAGTCACATTTTTGCTCTTTATAATCATAATATTTCAATATCATGAATTTACAGTCATGATATTGCTTTAACTCTCATGATATTGTTGTAACTATTGTGATTTTGCCTCTAACCACCATGGTTTGCTATTAAATGTTTTATATTTTAGGAAAAATCATGATATTGTAATATGTAACTTTGTAATCATGGTATTGAATTAAAAGTTATGATATTGCAATATCATGACTTTGAAGTTATGATATCACCTTAACTCTCATAATATCCCACTAATAGTCATAATATTGCCCCTAATAGTAGTGGTTTGCTACTATCTATTTTGTTTTGCAAGGAAATTTGAGATATTATCTTAATTTGTGTAGTATTGTGTTAAGTTATGTGGTATTGTTTTAATATTGGTGGTTTTATTTTAACATTCTATTTTGTAGAAAATAATGATATTGTGATAATAGGTGTAGTTTTATAGGAAAAGTGGTGGTATTATTTTGTGTTTCTATGTTTTTGCAATGTGTGTAAAATTTTGGGAAACTCGAGAGCTAGAATTCAAAGGTCATTTGCCCACCATTTTTATTCTAAGCACAAGGACCCCCTAACATCTTTTGTAGGACCTAAAGGCCAAAAAATAGACATTTTTAAACACTAGTTTCTATAACTCACATTTAAAATTTGGTGTTTTGAAAATCTTTTTCTTAAGTTATTTTTATTTTTCAAAAGTTTTTCAACACAACTCCAAGGAGATAAACTTCATATCATATTAAATTTGGTGCTATAAAAATGAACTCACACTTTAGTTAAATACTCATAAGAGTTTTAATTTTTATGTTTGTTTATTGAGTGTTTGTTTTGCAAGATGAATGTTGTTTGTATGCTATCCCCTGTCCCCTTTAGGGAACGTGGGTGATAAAAAATTCTCGCTTATTGCATTTGTTACTTTTGTCCAAAAGCATGGAAATAAATTTGATAAGGCCCTCCCCAAAACTTGAGTGATTTTTGTGACCCCAAAATGACCCTAAAGTCCTTCCACTTTCTTTATTTTATGCATTTTAGCTTGTGGGTGGGAGTTTAGTACCTCCATATAGGTTTTCTAAGGAAGTGTTGACATGTGAATTCATCTCCTAGTATCACTTCAACCCCACTCCATAGTAAAGGTATAAAAATTGATATCAAATTACTAGGACACTTGTTTGAGTGGTTAAGCAAGCTTTGTTAGTAAGAGACTACCTTAGAATGTATGATTAACTTGAACATCGCACTATACTGAGCAATTGACAGATGTAGTGGTTGTGAAAAGGAAAAGACTTTTTCACAAGATGGTCAACAATCCAAATGATGTGATACACCCTAGTGTTAGCCACACATATGGGACCATTTATAATGAATGAAAATTGATAGATTAGACAACCCCATTTCCCTTAGACATACTGTTAATGTAGGGTGAGTAACCTGAAGTTCCATGTCATTATAAAACTCTTGAGAAAAGAGGGGGTCTAAAAACCCTAATTTTTATATGCTTTTACTTTGGATTAATAATTTAAAATCCCTCTCAAAATAAATTATATATATGGAATTTGATAGTACAAATCCAACTTGTTGGTTTTTAGGATTAGGATGATACACTTAGGTGTTTTTTGTTATTTTTCCTTTTTACTTGCATTGTTTTGAGTCAAAACTATTTATTTGTCAATAAAAATGTAAAAAAAAGTCTAAAAAAACATGTATGTTATCTTTTACACCCCTTTGGCCTAAGAGGTGTTACTTTATCCATTTGTGTCACACTTTGTATTTTAGAAATTTATTCAAAAACCATTTGTGTGTTTCTTGTTTACACATGGCATCTTTACACTACCCATTTCATCTCAAACATTTGCCTTGGATATTCTAGTCCAAAATATTTTTCCATCTCATTTGCTTGAGAGCACATCATTACATTTTTATATTTATTCCCATATCTTGTCACTTTTGAAACCAAGTTCCAAACCATTGTTATACCATCTCTTATTTCTAATGCATAGTTATGCTACCCATTTTGGTTTAGCTTTTTGCCTTAGAACATTTGAGTCTTTCTGCATTAATATGAATCTCAACCTTTCAAAGTATAAATCTTAAACTAATTAGGTTCACACTAAATCCTCATCTAATTTGGGCTTAGGTTATCCACCTTTTGTGTTTGGATTATGTTACTTGGGTTGGTTTCATATTTGATCTCTCTAAAGACCCCTTGCCTAGACCTAACACTTATTTTTTATTATGTGCCTTATTTAGAGCATCCTATTGAGCCACATTGTTTCCGTATACTTTGTTTGAGGTTATTGTGCCATTCTTTTGAGTTCCCTAGTCCCTTTTTTCTAATAGTTTTCGTGAGTTAAACTTTGAGTCTTAAGTAAGTCAATTGTTGAGTGTCATTTAAGCCAATTACCTTAGTTTAGTTTTATTTTTAGTTATTGTTTTTTTTTTCCAATTCTAGCCTTATTTTAGTACAATTATAACTGCATTTGGGCAAATTATTTCTATTTCTTGACCCTAGTTTTTAATTGTTCTACTTTGTTTAGACACTCTTATGATTGATTATAACTGCTTGTGGATAAATCAGTGCTCTAGCCATAAATGAGTTTGAATCTTTATGTTACTTTTGGTGTTGATTATAAAATCCTTTGGGAAAATTAGTGTCATCTGGTTTCACTTTTATTTTCCTACCCTTACCTAGTTTAGTTTTTTTTTTCCTTTATGTCTCTTTTATAGAACTAAAGGTCCTTTTTTAGATTTTAGTGGTTCATTATCTTTAGACCTTTTATTTGTCACGTTACCTATCAAAAGATCTAAACTTTCCTCGTTACACATCATAGTGGGACTATGTATAATCCTGGCTACAATAACTTTGTGATAAATGATCCTTTTGTTCAAGAGTTGTATGAGGATGTATCTTATGAGATGCAACCCGATCAATCTTATTACATTCCATACATTAAATAAAGGCATGACCCTCAAGCATATTATTTGGTGACACCCCCTTATTTGGGCTAATTAACATACCAATTTTTCCCTTTTAATGTTAATAGTACTCGATCCCCTACCTATACTATTAACCCTCCTTCAGTTTGCATGAACCACCAAGCTCTATAGCATACAAGGATTACCATCTCATGCCCTTCTCCTTTGGCTCAAAATAGCAACCAAGCTTCACAATGCCCTATCATTACCATTCCAAAACCTTGACCTTTGGCTCATGACAACAACCAAGTTCATTATTCCCTACCATTACCATTTTAGGACCTCATCTTTTGGCTCATGTTAGCAACTAAGTTTCATAATGCCCTACCATTACCAGTCTAGGACCTCTTGCTTTTGATTGTGATAGCAACCAAAATTCACAATGCCCTACCATTATTATTCTAGGCCCTCATCCTTTGGCTCGTGATATAAACCAAGCTTTACAATGCACTTCCATTACCATTCTAGACCCTTCCACATATGATATCCCGTTATCCTAACAATGTTGCACAAGTGTGACTAGATGAGTCATAGTTACTATCCTAGACTGATAACTAGTCTTTGCTAACCCCATATTAAATGAGCCTATTTAAAAATAGATAATTATGTAACCATCAATCATCTTTCATCCATTTCCAACCTTCCCCCACTTTATAAAACCCATGCCAATTGTTGAGTCATAATCAAGATAATCATTACCTATCCTAGAGCCATAATTTGAAGACCAAGATGTGTTCAAAATTGATATTTTGCAACCAACTATAATCCAAGGCCAAGAGAACCAACCAATTCATGATTTTTTTGTTAAAACACCCATTTGTGATGAGTCAACCTATGATGAATCACCTTCTGATCCTTTCCCTGATGTTGAGGAGTCTCACTATGTGTTGTCACCAAATTTTGCATCTTAGAAGAGGGTGTTCAAGCCTCTTCCAAATTTGGGTAACATGGGAACATTTCCAGGTTGTGGGTATACCTCTTGTGGAAATGAGCCTCTAGATTTAAAGGGCTATCTCCCTGAATATATCTTTGCAAAGTTTATCACCTAAACTAGTATTTTCTTGTAGAGAAAAGAGTTAGAAACAACTTGAATTGAACCTAGTCTATAGAGGTGATGCACCAAGATTGTATCCACATGACCATAATATTCCAAGCACTATGGAATAAGGCATACAAACTAGTCTCAAAGTCCTAAAAGGTTCTAACATGAGTATTTCAATATAGAGGCGATTTATGTGAAACAACACAAGGCAAATGAACTAGAAAGCAGGTTGCACATTCTAAGGATAATTATACACTTGAAAGAGCTTGACACATTCAAATACACTCTATATGACTTGTTAGACTAAGAAATCTTTCTCAAATATGAAAGGATAAATGAAATAAGGATAGAATATTATCACTATAGATCACTTATACACTTAGATAATTATTCTATAACTAAGAAACAAACTTGCATTAATATTTAAAGGCAAAATATGTCATCAATCTAGCAGGGCTTCACCATACATATATGTGGTATATCTTACAATTTCAAAATGGTAGTTACTTATATAACTTCTAAGAGAGAAGAAGAGAAAGAAGTTCAAGGGTCACTAGAACATATATCCATACATGAGAACTAGTTATGTTGTAGGTGCAATTGAGTGTGAAATAGACAATGAATGCATTTCAAGCCAAGTATCCATGTAAACCATGACAAACACCTTCCAAAATTATACAATGACTCTTCTACCAACCTTTGTGAAACTATTACAATCATGGAACATCCTTTGAGCGTTTAAAATTGAACTAGGAGAGATGACACATTATCACTATTTGAGGGGGTTGAAACATTTTATGATAGTTATAATATGCTTTCCTAATTTCTACCAATCTTTTAGATACTTGTGTCCACCATATGTAATTATTTTTTGATTTATTGGACTTTGCTCTTTACATTTGGTAGTCACTGTTCATCTCAGACCTTGACTAGGATTTCATGGTGGCATATGAGTTTGAAGATCTTGCTTCGCTATAAGATCTTTAGTCTTACATATTCACTCATGTGGTATTCCCTTGCCACGATGATTATTCCTTTCTAAACTATGTCTATGATATCCGCTTACTCTGGTCAAAAATTACTCTTTGGTTTGACATTTATCTATCAAAGCTAACTCAGACTAATCACATTTATTCTTATTAGTTTTGTAGATCCTTGTTGTCAGATCTTAACCTTTTGACCTCCTTTGCACAGTAGGATCAAGATGTACAAAGGGGCATGAGTTGTAGAGCATGATCTAGTCATTTTATTGTGATTCATCCCTAGGATTAGTTGACACCTTTGACTCTACATTCTCCATTGATCTACTTTTGTATGATCATCCATGCACCATTGATCTTTAGAAGTATCTCGATCTTTATTTCTTGCAAAAATGACTATTATGGAGACCATTGCAACTTGCCTAGAAGGCCAACTTTAAACCTCCATAAATTTGATGTTTTTAGATGCATTTCCTAAAATTAGTAACATATGTTCTTCTTTCAAAGAGGAATCCAACCATGTATTAATCAACTATTTAAACTTTCATATGTTCAAGATACAAAGTCATTAATATACCTACTCAGAATTTCTAGCCACAGAGCCAACCATGTTAAAAACTATCTAGAGTACCAAATTTGCATATGTATATCCCTTGATATGCTTCATCATGTGACCATAAACTTAGTGCATAGAAATAAGGCAAAAAATTGAAAGAACCCATATGATCATTTTTCCTTGTAAGTGCCACATGTGCAAAATATGGCTACATTAATGTGCTTACTTAGGTCTATTTAAACTTATAAAAATTGGCTAAGTGTGAAATTTGGCAAAATATATTTGATAAGATGACTTTGGACCTCATTATCATTTTTTATATGCAACATATTAACCTAAACATTGAACCAAATGATCTTATTACATAGAAAAATCCATACATGTATTGATCTACCTCTAAGACTTTCGCATGTGTGGGATATGCCATCATCACATTACTTACTTAGATTTCACTTGAACCAACCCCACTTTTGAATTCTAATGGGTATTTCATGGGTCTTAATTTTAACATTCATGTGAATTTCATTTGACATCTACATAGACATATTTAAAATCCTAAAGACTGTCAAATTTAAGCTCATGACCTTTTGACCTATTTGCCCCATTTGACCCAAGCATGAACCATGTGAGATCACGTGGACCATTAGATATTGATCAAATTTAAACTCTTTAAGGGCCTTTTAAATATAAACAGCTACTTTACAGATCTTGAAATTGATGCTTGCACGAATGTTCTACTTTGTAGGTCCAACTTTGAATCTTCATAACTTAAGATAGAGAGCTCATGTAGACATAAAATTTTCATAACATGTTCATGAGATGAAGAGATACAATTTCACGTGATCCATTCACTCTTGGAGTATTCTTGAGTGAAGATAAAAATTGCACAAGTGAGCTAGTCCATTCATTTTTGGATGACATCTTTGTGATGGTCTACTTCTATTAAGCTCATGCAAGGAACTATATGCTTGATATTTGAATCTCAAACAAATCCTGAGGCCTATGCAAACCTATTTATTGATCCTTAATTGCTTTGGACACCATGAAGACCTACCACTTCTATACATGACCCTAAAATGACCTATAAAATATGAAATAACATAAATACTAAACTAAGCAAAGACCAAAACTAGAATGGCATATGAAATTACATCAGATGAATTACAACACACCCTATGACATTATATTAGACCCCTATATAAGTTTTTGACTATAGGGAATTTGACCCATTTTGAATATGGTAAAAATGGTTAACACTATGATAAGCCAATCTTTTTTGAGTCACTTATTAATGATTATAACCACCTTTGGCAAATCATTATCTCAACCATTATCCTATTTTTAAAGAGCCTCCCTTTGACAATCCAATCTCTATGGAGCTATATATTTACATTTTTTCCTTCATTGAGGAGTCTCACTTTGACAATCTAGTCTCTGTAGAGTCACCCCTTAAGTTATTCTCTCTCTTTGAGGGGCTTCACCTAGATGAGCCAGTCTATGTTGAAACCTTCTTAATTACTCTATTTTTGAAGAGCCCATTATGCCATCACATGCCATTATTTTTCCAATACTAAGTGTTCAACTAGACATCATTGTAGAAACATCTATAATTGAAAAATAATCAGAACTAGAGTCAAGTTCTATTTTTGAATTGGTATCAAATTTAGTATTAGAAGTAGAATAAACATTAGTCTCAACATTGGATTTAGAGTCCCTTGAGTCATAATCAGATTTAGAATCATAATACATTTATGTTTGTTAAAACATTGGTTACACATGACTTTTAGATCAATTTGAATACATATATGATCCTTCCATAGTTTTTGAGGATGATTACTTTAGCTTCAACATAAGTTATCCTAGTATCTTCTATGAGGATTATGATTCCTCTTCCCATTCTATTACCATTCCATTTTCCATTAACACCAATCAACATATCCGTTACATTGACATTCCACCTCCCATTAGTGTTGATTGGGATTGACAGAATCATACCTTATTGAATTGCATCCATGGTGACATATCAGTTATAGAATATCATGGGGACCAAGACCACATTCATGCAAAAAAAGAACAATCTCCTAGTGAAACCTTTTTAGAGGTGCTAGGGGACAATCAAATTCCCAATCTAGTATCTTTTAGTGAAACCTTATTTGAGGTACTAGATGATAACCAAATTTAAAATTCAACATTCCTTAGTGAAAAAATCTCATAGACACTATGGGAAAATCAAGACAAATTCATTGGTGAAATCCTCTTCAAGAAACCAATAGCTAAGCATAAAAATTCTTCACTAATTGATGAATACGTTATCATAATAACATCAATATAGCTTCCAATCTTAACATAATTAGATGGTAGCTAATCGTAAGCTCAAACAATAGAAAAATATGATGGTCCTATTGAGATCATATTCATAAGTCTTCAACCCCACCATAACCAAAATTATGTCAAATTTGGAATCAATAACATTGTGTGTGCTTGAAAATCCCACTCTTCATTTTTTTCTTTACCATTATACATTCCATTATGATCCATTTACTCATTCTAAAACTATATAAAATTTCCAAATTAAACCTACCAGCTAATATTTATCTATATTTACCATCCCTAGACACACTTTCATTTACAAAAGATACAAATATATCTTGTCTCAAAGTTTAGAGGAAACAGGTTCAAACACCAATGAAGATCACAACAACATTATTGGAGTCAAATCTATTGCAAGTTCTTAACAGAGCATCTATTCATAAGAGGTATGGGCTATAAATTTCCATTATTGACTATTATGGTTGTATCATATACATATTAAGATGTGCATATCCATCTTAGCAAGAACAACAAAAACATTTACCTTACTATAACTATTTATCTTGCCTTCTCCATTTGTCATTTTCCCTATCGTTGTTTCATACCCTACCATTTACCTTACCATGACACTTTGGGGTAACCCTATTATCATTATAGTTAATTTTCATACTATCATATTCCTTGTGCCATATCATATACCATTCTACCATGCCTTCACTATTGACCAAAGTTATTTTTACCCTCCCTCCCCACCCCTTTGACCTTGGTTCTATTCCATTGGTTCTTCAAGACCTTCAGTGAAAGGATTCAGATCAAGTTCCAGAAGTTGATTAAGTATTCTATAAAGAGGTCATATTTTAGACCAAAATAATAGTGTTTTGGTAGTTTCATCCTTCATTTTTTATTTTTCATTAAGCATGTTACTAATTATAACCGCCTATGGGTAAATCAGTATCCCATTATGCACTATTTATTATAACCACCTTTGGGAAAATTAGTATCATTAACCTATGTTGTTGTTTCCTAATTATAAATGCCTATGGGAAAATAGGAATAACACTTTTACTATTAATTTTTATATCACCTTGCCATACTATGGAATTTACTTAATTCCTAAACTTGTTACTACCTAGTCATGTTCCTCTATTATCAGGCAAAACTACAATGACTTGAGGTCCTAATAGGACTATGTAGGTAGCACTCAATTTATGTTGAAGTTGGTTCAATCACACTCTTAGCCTTATTATCTCACCATTTTATGAGTTCACATCTTATTCATTATATAATCAACTTTGATACACTAATGACCATTAGGTTGCATCTCATGCACTCACAATTTTGCGAGACAATTCCCATATTTCCTTTAAAACATAATCATGTTTTTCTCATTCATCATTTATATTTTATCCCATATCCTAGGAGAACTAAATATATCTTGAGGTTCATATTGGATCTTCTATCTATATAACTATGTAGGCAACATCCACTTCCCTAATGCATCTGGAGTCATCTCAGTTACCCCTTCTTTTTCATCCTTTCCCCCCATTTTTATCTATTTATTTCATTATCTCCTATAGCCTAGGGAAAATTTCTATCATCTTGTGTGTCCTTGTTTTCCTATAGCCTATGGGTAACCTTGTGTCATTTGTTTTTATCTTTTATTTGCGCTAACATTATGATTAACCATTATTTATTTTGTTCTAGTTATTTTGTTTTGATGTGTCTTTATTTTTGTTTCTTGGTTTTTTGTTGTGATTTTTGTTTAATTTTTGTTTTGTCTTCACATTTGTTTATTTGTTTGCTTTCATTATTGTGCCTTGACTTAGTATATATGCTTTCATTAGGTGATTCCTTGTGCATTATACTTCAGTCCATCCATATTCATATGTCAACATTATCATCATGTTTTTTATCATTGGTGCATTGTTTTTAATTATTTATTAGATCACGCGTCAGTCTTTATGAATATTATATCTAAGTTATCATGGTGTTATATATCATGATTCATATTAGTACATGTTATAGAAAACATCAGCTCAAAAAATCTTTCGAGCAATGGTGTTGCAAAAAATTCTCCTAGTTTACCTTGGTAAATCCTCCCACCCTCCTTGATCAAATAAATCCATTAACCATTTTATTTGTATCAATGCTAATCAAGATGAGCATCTCCATACTATCAGGTATCCCAAATTCATCTTTCTCCTTTGTAATATATTATTCTTGATCTATGAGTATGAATGGAGTACATAATCCTCATTTTCCAATTTTCCATATTGTCCTACCTATAGTACTAATGATTATAACTGCCTTTGGGCAAATCATTTTGTTTTAATCTATCTAGATGTTAATGATTATAACTACATTTGAGAAAATCATTATCATTCTCCTACCCAACAAGGGCACATTTTCATTGTGATAATGATTATAACCACATTTGGGAAAATAATTATCACTATCGACCCAACTAGGGCATGTTTTTATTCTACCAATGATTCTAACTACCTTTGGAAAAATCATTATTTTTATTTTTCTAATGATTCTAACTGACTTTGGGTAAATCATTATCTCTTTACCTTGCCTTATTAGTGATCATAACTACCTTTGGTAAAATCATCCTTTTTATCTAACCATCTAGGACATCTCATTGTGCCACTAATTATAACCACATGTGGGCAAATTACTCTTTTCCACCCCCTTTACATTTTCAGTCCCATTATTTCCTTATTTCAAGGGACTGATCATCAACCTTCTTTGCCAACCACTCCCTCAAGGGGGCATCCAAGGCTTATCCATCACCTATTGGGGTATTAGGCATATAAGACCTTTTCATTATTTGATAAGACATTATTTTGCCTATAGCTTAAAACACCTTCCCAAATAGGGTTAAACTATAGACACCTAATTTTAGCCACAACTAGCATCCAACCAAACTTTAGACTGATTCCTACCAAACATTACAAATTAAGATTAAGGATCACTGAAAATCTTGATTTTAGATGCACATTATTCATCAATGCTCATAATCATGTTGAGGCATCCTTATTTAGGATACTATCCCATACACAATAATAACCTCTCACAGATTCATCATCAGTCACCTTGTAACCTAACAACTAGTAGTTTATCATGTGGACCCATTAAGTGAGGAACTTGAACAAATCTTAAAAGATCAAAAATGTTAATCAAACTAAATCATCTAATTAAACAATATTAAATGCTTAGCTAAATTATCCATTTACAATTAATGAATATCTAAAAATAGAAATTCCAAAATTTAAAATATCAAGCCTTTTCATCATTACCTTTATGAGTTGTCAAGCTCTTCCAAAATATATAATTTGAGACCCATGTCTAGTAATTAAAAATCATAATTACATGACACCTTTTTTAACTCAATTGGAGTTAGACTCAACTCACATAGGGTTATTTTGAACTCATTCCATATTTAAACTCAACTTTAACTCACCTTGGGTGAGGGTTAACTTTTGGAGGCTATAAATATAAGGCCATACATATTGATCTCTAAGATCTCATAAGCCAAAGTTATAATACGTATTTGTTGAGAGACAAACTATCTTCGTGTAATGCTATAATGCTCAAATAGATGCAAATAAAATTTTCAAGAAATGTTACCATGCTAAATTCATAAGCCAACCAACCAAGCCAAGGTGTCAAGGAGAGGAGTAAATAAATATTCATTGATAAAGACTTCTTGATTCACAAATCAAGCAAGCTACTTCAATAAGCCATTAAGAGCTCCAAGTAAGGTAAAAGAATGATTTCTTTTGTGTTCTAGTTGTATTTTCATTTGTATTCTTTATTACCTATGCTCCCCCTAATGTTTAGGCTAGAGGTGTTAGTGTTTAGTGTGTTGGTTTTATTTTTTTTATTGGAATAACACTATACTAACCTCCCCTTTACATATTCCTTGTTCACAGAAAGTACACACTTTTAGGAAATGAATGACACAATTGTAAAAATGTTAATTGGGTAGAATTGATTTGTTAATTTAGATTATTTAGAAGCTTCCCATACTTGAAAAAAAAATTATTAATAAAACATAATAAAAAAAATCTTGCAATGAAATAAACTATGGAAATTCAATTGGTATATGCAGAAAGCTAGATTAGAACTGTAAATAATATTTTGTGATTATATATCACCTCAATCTTATACACTTGGCAAAGTCAAACTTTGGTTATTCCTCTAGTTATTTACCTTTACTACTTTTGTCATTCTTGTATATTCTCTATATTTGTGCCCTTTGGCCTATATCTATTATTCTAACTAGTCTTATGTTGATGGCATAGACCTTTATCTTTCCTAGAATGCTTTAAATGTATTTATCTTCCATATTTGTAAGTTCTAAACCTATACCTACTTTCCTATTCTCTAGACACTAATGTTTTGGATAGATAGTAGCATCGATGTTTTTATTATGTCCCAACACAAGTATCCAATGCCCTTTATTCATATAATTTACAAATGAAACATATCCTAATGGTTTGCCTAAGTGATTTAATACGATTTATTACTCCAAAGGTATTGATATAAATACAAGATCAACCCTCATTCATTCTTCACCTATGAACACCTAAAAAAATACCAAAAAGAATTCGATTGAACCAAGATCTTATTTATTCCTATTTCCATACCAATTATAGGTACAACACATCTATAGATCTGAAGTGTTAAAGGATTCTTACAAGAGCCTAATTTTCCAAGTTATAAGCTAGGTCATTATTGTACTTAATTTACATATATTTCATGATTTACACACAAACCAAGATGTAGAGGATAACTACATACATCTGAGGCCCTTTTCTGGAGTATTGTCTATGTAGGTAGCATCATTTGATAAGAGATCATTGGAGTCAACTCGAGACTATGTTCCTACAAACCCATTTTCCCTAAGGTCACATTGAATATGAAAAGCTAGGTTTTTTTCATTTCATAAGGAGCAATAATCCATGGCCTATATATGAATGCACTAGAGTGAAGGTGAATCCAAACCCAAAAGTATCTAGGTGGTCACATCCTATTTCAATTGATATTCTATATAGGACACTAGCATCGAACCTAGACAGTAACATTGACATAATTATCCCAAGCTGACATTACTATCTAGAGAGCTAGAGGCATCAGAACCAAAATTTGACAATTAGTCCAAAATCTCCTTTCATCCTGCTTTTTGCATGTTCCAAATCCATAAGTGCATTATCATCAAAACAAGCTAAGTACTTCACTTCTTTATCATTTATATATCTAGCATAATTGTATTTTCCATATTTAGACTATCTCAGCATAATAAATTTAATGTATGTTTATATTTGAGTTTAACATCTAATTGGCATGCTATAGATATTATTATCACACTTGTGCCATTTCATTTTTGTATGCCCCTTTAACAATATAAATAACCCCAATTTGGATCCACTCTAGGGTTAAACATTTGGTGAACCCAATCTTTGAACATTAAACCCTAGGTCACTTATAATTTTTTGATTGTTATACTCTGTTGCAAATTTTAAATTTTCATTTGTGAAGTAATGGAAAATATTAGTGCATAAACCTGATTCCAAATGGAAGATATAGAAGCATGCTTACTCATCTCAATAATAACAAGGGCTTAATGGATGTATTTTTATATCTTATAAAATATGAAATAAGTAAACAATATAAAACTAAGGTTGTCTCACCTAGTAATGGTGAATCCTTAGAAGGTATTATAACTCAACCCACACTTAGCAATCCACCTCTATCTACTGGGGGGACAGATTATGTGTTTAAAGCTTTGTTCCTTGAAACTAGTATTGATACATCTATCATGGAATTACCTATTATTTCAACACAAATACTAGTTTCAATGCCTATTACTACTCAAAACATGTTTTCATCCCCTTTGGTGACTACTCAACTTGATAATATAAATCCCATTGGGTATGTAATTGAATCATTCCTTCAAGCTATAAAAATCTTAGAAGATAAGATTACAAACATTGAACAAAATGATTTAAAATCCCCTCATAATATAGATTCACAAGATGTGTTGCATAACCCTCTTACACTTGAGATATATTTGCACCCTTTGCCAAATGGATTTGTTGCACCTAATTTCACATTTTATGATGGTAAGGGTGATCCTGAACAACATATTTGAACATTTTATGCTAAATGCCTTAACTATGCTTCCAATGATAAACTTTTGACCAAATTATTTCTAAAAAGCCTCAAGGACTATGATTTGAGGTCGTTATATGATTTACCTATCCAATCCATAAAAGCATTTAAACCTCTTGTAGACTAGTTATTAGCACACTTTTTCCATTAATATTTATGAAAAGGTTTCCTATGCCTAAATTTCCAAAATCAAACAAGGAAATAATGAACCTATTAATGAATATGTCTTGAGATATAAGACAATGCTAGCCAAAATGACCAATCTTATGGCAGACAAAGAGTTTCAAGATATATTCAAGCAAATTTTACTTGTTCCTTTACATGAGTCCATTATTTTTAATAAGTTTGAATCTTTTGATGACATATGCCATGTTATATAGGACCATGAAATGAAATTTACGTCACTAAATAAACTCAAATATGTATCAAACACACTAGTTACATCTACATTTAGTACCAAGTTTATAATTAAACCAAGTTATAAGGTAAAACCTCATGAACCTAAAAAGGAAACAACCACTAGAGTGAACATAGTTGAATAACATCCTAATCAGCTTGTTTTATCTAATGCACTAAGTAGACAATTTACATGTTTACTTGAGTCCCCATCTTCATTATTGCCATGATTGCTAAAGTGACAACTTATATCTCTCCCTCATCCTATTGAGGTTTATATGAGTCAACCTCTACCCAAAGTATATGATGTGAATGCTTATTGATATTATTATCAAGGACTAGGACATTTTGCAATCATATGATTTAGCTTAAAGCACAAGATCCAAGATCTTATCAATTACCAAAAAACTTATATTTGAATATCCTCCAAAGGAATCAAGTTCACAACCTAATGATCACCATAAATAAAAATATTTAACAATCCTTTACAAGGCCATTATAAGAAGGAACCATAAGTCTAAATGGCATATAATTCACATCCTCCTCCCTCACATTATGGGTACCCACTAGATAGGATTATTTGTACTTATATGCAACATATGCCTCCTTTGATTTAGAAACCTTATATTTGCTTTGATGACATTGAAATTAAGGATGATGACTATGATCTTCATTCTTTATTCATTAAAGCATACCTTGATGAACACCCTATATGTAGTGTTATGATTGATAATGTTGCAATTAAAAATGTTATCACTATGACATTACTTACACACTTGGGTTGTATTCATAATGATTTACACCCCTCTACTAGAATAGTTCGAGCATTTGATGGGACCTCATACAAGGTTTTTAGTGAGATTTACTTGAATTTATACATTGGTCTCACACAGTGGTCACTACCTTTTTAGTTATCCCTTCTATAGGCATATTTGAAATGTTATAGGGAAGACCTTGGATACACACTCTTCAATCAGTGCCTTATACAGTGTATGGGTGTGTTAAATACATTCATGCCAATCAAGTAGTTATAGTTTCTAAAATTTCATATAAGAATCCTATTTAAAAAATAAACTTATATCTAGACAACTAACTATCAATCCTACTAAGGCTCATTCATCGTAAAAGGGTAAGCAACAAGCAACCCCCTTTACCAAGAGACTAGTACTTGAGAGACCATTACATTAGAGACATATGGTGGGTTTCATCGAATACCCATCTTATATTACACACCATGTTAAAATATATAGAGCACCACAAAATATACATATTAATGTTATACCAAAGAAATAAATAAGCACACAATGATGGGTTCCAAAAAACCCTATTCATGTTACTCCTACTATTGCTTCATGACCACATAGTCCTATCCTACATACATAGATCACCATTGGTATCATAGTGACACATATTACACCTATATTCTCCTTAACAGCGTAACCCAAGTATTACACTAGATTCATAGTGTGAAGTATCTATGTCCATCTATTGGATAACATCATAACATGATCTTCCCCCCTCAAAAAATTTTAAAATACCAAAAAAATAAAAAACACACAAAACTCCAAAAACACTTTCAACATTTATGTGTTATATTATCTCCTTGGCATCCATGTGTCATTTCCCTATTGATGGATGGAACACTCAGTTATTCTTACATACACATATGTGTCTCACTTCTACCTGAGTATGATACAGGCATACGTAGATACATGATACATTCCTATTTCAAATGTTGGGGTTTCCCTCCACTCATGTCATATGGCCATTGGGTGCATCCACTTCTTTTATATTGATACACACAAGTTATATGATTCAATGATCATTCCACATTATCATGTTTGAGCTTACATATGTACTAACATGCCTATTATCCATTATCCTATCTTCCATAGGGTACTTCATATGTTATACACTTGACATAATTTTCCTAACACATTCTATCCATGGGTTATTATGACATGTTTATATTGGTTGCTTATGATTTATTTTATGTGCTTCCTTCAATGTCTTGTATTCCTTGTTTGAGCATTTGAATATGCTCATTTGTTTGTGGTACCCATGCCTACGTATGATTTTATTAACATTTACATATGTCATTATTTTTTGTGTGGATATTTGAATATGTCATTCTTACCTTTATAGACATTTGACTAAGTCATGTCCCTTTAATTGTGCAACATTTGAACATGCCCCTTGTTTGTGGTCTCCTTGGACCATTGCCTTTTAACTTGATTTTGAGATCTCTTGTGTGTATATTTTTTTTACTTATTGAGCTTGTATTGTTACTATCTAGATGTTTCCATGATCTTTATAATAGAGCTTAGGCTTGTATGTGATCAAATTGGTTCTATGTACTTCGATGTTATATCTACATAGACATATTCCTTATATATGATACATGGTTACATTCATACATTATATAATTATCTTATCTTTTTAAGGTGATGTAACTACCAGTTCCTATCTTTCCTTCACCTCAAAGGGGGAATATTAGTGGGGGCATGTCATATAAACTTATTCTCTGCACTTGCCATAGTTTACATTTTATAGTGGGGGCATTATTTCAGAACATATTATTCACATTAATTTAGTATGGTACTTATATCAATTTATAGATTATAGTGGGGGCATGCTTTATAAGCATGTTCTCCACATTCATTCAGTATACAGTACTTATATCAGCTTTCAAATTTAGTGGTAGCATGATTTAGAATCATGTTATATAAAATAATTTAGTATGTGGTACTTATATAAGTTTTTAAATTAAATGGGGTCATGTCATATGTGCATGGCTTCCACACATTCATAGTTCCTAGATTTAATGGGGGCATGCTTTGGAAGCATGTTCTCCACAACTATTCAGTATTCAACCTCTCTACTTTACAGTGGGAGCATGTTTTGAAAAAATCTCCTCCACATTGGTACTTATATCAATTTTTAGATTTCTCCGTATATATTGTGGGCATGCTTTGGAAGCATGTTCTCCACACTTACATAGTTATTTGAATTGACAACATCACATAGTTATATGACTCAAATTCACAATTGTGGTAGAATTATATGAATTGGTACTATTAGTATACATAGTTTCAACATGAGACATATATAAGGTGCATATGCTATGAAATACATACTTAATAGTACAAAATCCAAATTAGTTTCATATTCTAGAACTCTTTTATGGACTGTTACCATATCATGAAATTTTTCATACTGATACCCTACAAACGTTTATGGACTTTTATTGAGCCAATATACTATAATAGTTGGCTTAATTTTTGGTATGGTTGAGGTGATAAAATCACTCAATCTTTCCAAGTTTTTAGGTTGGACTTGATCATCCAAACTCACCATATTATAAGTATCATTAGGTTTCATAGTTGAGCTAATCTCAATTACTAGGTGGCAACTCACTTTTACTCCAAAGTTGGGGGCACATGCCTTCCAATCTCTCTCTCTCTATCTCCTTAGATATATGCACTTTGGATATGTATCTATATTTTTCCTAATCTTAGTTTTAGAGCCTTATAATGTTACATCTTTTTTAAATTAACTTGTCAATAGGTAATACGGTTACATTGACATACAAGTGTACTCTTGAACCTTACTCTTTCAATTTTAATCTATTTCAAGCACATTCAGCCTAGATTATATGCACTAATTTTACAATGTAACATGCTCTTGTTGCAATTTAGTCACCAGCAAAGCACTAAATTTGGGCACACGCAAAGACAAGGTGTGAATACACACCTAATTATGCATTCCTTTCCTTTAAACTAGTAATTTCATTACTATATTAAGGGGGAAATGTACATGGTATTTTTTGATTATATAGTACCTCAATCTTGTACACTTATAAAGCTCAAACATTGGTTGTTCTTCTTATTTCTTTACCTTTCTTGTTTCTATAAGTATCACATATTCTCTATCTTTGTGCCCTTTAGCCTATATCTTTTAGTTTAACCAGTCTTATGTTGATGACATAGACCTTATATCTTATCTAGAATACTTAAAATGTACTTATCTTCCATGTCTACAAATTTTTAACCTATACCTACTTTCTTCCTCCTTGGACACTAACATTCAAGATAAATAGTAGACTCAACATTACTGTCTTATCCTGACATAAGTGTCTAATACCCTAAATTCATCTAATTTATAAATGAAATATATCTTAATAGTCATCTTAAGTGTTTTAATAAAATTTATTACTTCAAATGGATTGATATAAATACAAGATCAACCCTCACTCATTTCTTACCTATGAACACCTAAAAAAAGACCAAAGAGCATTCAATTGAACAAAGACTCCCTATGTATTCTTATTTCCATACCATTTATAGGTACAACACATCTATAGGTCTAAAATACTAAAGGAGAAGACCAAGAGCCTAATTTTCTAAGTTATAAGCTAGGTCACTATTGTACTTGTTTTACATATATTACATGATTCACATAGGCTAACACATAGGGGAGAACTACATCAATCTGAGGCCTTCTTTTGGAGTTTGGCAATGTAGGAAGTGTCCTTTGATAGTGGGATCATTAGGTTCATCTTGAAACTATGTGCTTCCTAACCCCTTTTCCCCTAAGTTCATATTAAAGATGAAAATCTAGAGTTTTTTAATTTCACAAGGAATGATAGTCCATGACCCAGATCTAAATGCACTAGAGTGAAGGTGAAGCGAAAACTAGAAGCATCTAAGTGCTCGCATCCTATTTTAGTGGATATTTCATAAAAAACACTAGAATCAAACCTAGATAGTAACATCGACACAACCATCCTAGGCTAACATTAATGTTTAGAGATTTAGAAGCATCAAAACCAAAATTTGACAATTATTCAAGAATATCCCTATAGCCTACTCTCCCTGTTCTAAATCTAGAACTACATTAGCATCAGAACAAGCTAAGTACTCCACTTCTTTATCATCTATATTTTTATCATAGTTGTACTTTCTATATTTAGACTATCTCAAAATCATAAATTTAGTGTATGCTTATATATAGTTTTAACATCTAATTTCCCTTCTATAGATCTTATTATCACCCCTGTGCTATGTCATTTATATATACCCCTTTAATATTCTAGATAACCCCAATATAAATTCATTTTAGGGTTAAATAGGAACAAATAATAGAATTGACATATCTACCTAATGGATGGGATTATCACAAAAATTCCTTACAAGTAGGCCCTCCTAAGTTGGAATTGTGTACATATACCTTCCTTGATTATGATTACTTTATCTCAAATCACCTTAATTACATTAATCAAATCTATAGTAATAAAATAATTGCTAAAACTATTAACCAAATTTGACTTTTAGTCAAATTGGATCAACCCCTACATATTGAAAATTTTCATAAGTTCTCATATGTCTAATAGGGTCTCATGTGTGTCTAAATACCTTACATTTCCCTGCTCTAGCCTTGGTCTAAGCCTATCTTCCTTGTACTTGTCTAGTCAACCAAAGTCAACTTTGTTTAACCTTGGTTAAACATGGTCAAATATTCAAATTATATTTAAAATTTCCTAATATTTTTATTTATATTTTTTAAGGTGTTACTAAGTCATGATTTTGTCCTTTACCATGTCTCATATGCAAAAAAATGCCTTTTGGTCACTTTTTTGGGTTCATTAAATGACTTATACGGACTTATCAAGGGATAAATTTGTCACCAAGTTTGATTTCAATGTGGAAGAGGTCATAACATGTTAGGAATCAGTCATAGGTAGTTAGGAAGTAGTTTCATCCATGAAAATAGGGAGCCTTCCTTGAAAATAGGCCATTAATGGCACTTGTATATAGACTTGGTGAGCTCACCTTCGAGTAAAAAACATGATTAAATTATATTTTAAACTAATCAACATATTTACCATAATTTTTTTTCATTTAAAAGGTTATAAATTTCAATTTTTTCTTATGTTCCTCCTTTCTTGCCTTCACAAGTCAAGAAGGGTCAATTTGGAATGTTTGGTGCAAGTCGTACAGGTAAAGTTGGGAAGAGTTATCTTGGGGGTTGAAATAGGTATAAATAAAATTCAAATCCATTGTAAGATTTTTAATTTTCATGGTTCCTCCTTTATGAACCATCACTAAGAATCCAGGCATCTTTTTATGCACTCACATCCATGAAGGGTCCTTGTTTGAGCTTGTTTTAGAATATTTTGCTTTGGTTTGATATATTTGATTATTAAAAGTGTTTCTCATGTTGTCTCCATATTTATTCCAATTTTATCTTGGTTTTTTAGGTCTTAAAGATTCCAGAAGCCTCATATAGGCTTGTTAGTACTTGCAGATCAGTTCCTTCTTCATGATGAATCTCATTGTTGAAAAGAGGTTATTGAAGCTTGGTCAAGGTTATTTTAGTGTTTACCATTATTTTGGAAGGTTCATAATAAGTTTGAATTTATTTTAGACCATTTACCAATACGCATATATCTTTAATTCTTCCTTACTTCCTATACCTGCAAGTAGTCACCTACAATTGTCTCAGATAGGAGTTTTTAGGAGTGTGTACAAAAGGGTAAAATAATGGTATGCTCCAATTTTTGTTTCCACCATAATAAATTCTTGATAGGATAATAAAATATCTTAGAATGGCAAGATGGGAGTATGGAACCAACTTGACATCCAATCTAAGTTTTATGAACTTTTTCCTTGAATTGATAGAACAAAGAGCTTTGCCCCTTTCAGGTATTTGAAATGAAAGAGAACATGAAGTTTTGTTGAGGATAAAGAGTTCTACTTGCTAGCCTTGTCATGGGAGATCAACTTTAAAAAAATGGGAATATGGAAAATTAGGATAGCATCAGGGTTGGATACCTTAAAAACATGTTTTAACACACTAAAAAACTTCAATAATGTCTAAAGGCATAAAAGAGTAAATGGCCTTTTGATATCTTAAGGAATAATATTGAACATAACTCCAAGCATGGAATGACTAAACTGGTATAAGGAAGTAAAATTAATATTAAGGCAACAATAAAGGTTTTAATTGGATCTTTCATTAATTCCATGATTATCTACAGTCTATACAGGGGCATGAAACACCCACCTATAAGCAGGACAGTTGCAAAGTGTCTCAGTCATTTAAGATAGACTCCTTTAATGAAGATTAAAGTGCTTGAGAAGGTATAAGATAGGTTATAAGAGGATAATTGAGTGAATTATGACATTAGGTAACTATATATGAGTTCATAAAGGCCTTAACATACCTAACACAAAGCCTAATAGTGACTTATAGTAAGGTCTCAAAGAGAAAGGGTTCCAGTCAAGAGTGAAAGGCATATTTTGAGCCCAAATGGAGCGTATAAGTGAAGTTAAGATGAGATACCAATTTTTAAGCTTAGGGATGTTTAAAAAAACATAATTAACATCACTAAAAAGTTATAAGCAACCCAACTTGACCTACAGGCTCAGTTCAAAAAGCATGTCTCAATCAAGTAGGCAGTGAGCTAGCTTGGTGTGTAGTTGTGGTTGTAGAGCACTTACGTTGATTTAAAAAGGAAATGGAGGTAGTGTGACTTCAAAGGGTTTTAATGGAATATTTTAACATCATAAAAAATCAAATTTGAAGCTAAAACAACCTACATGTAGAGTCCTTAAAGTGAGAAACATATTCTATGCTTAACATAATCAGGCAGAACCATCATCTTGTGAATTCAAGAGAATGAAAGGGAATAAAAGGGTCAAGTGGTTAAAATATTGAATTAATAAGCTATTTTTTTAATATTATATCACATACATACCACCCATAGTGGATATTTAACATGAAAATGGCTCCAACATTGATGCATACAATCTACTCTCAAAGCACCCCTACACAGTCTATATTATAAAGGGCTTGTCTTGAAGATGGAAAGAGTTAGAGGTCTTATTCTTGGATTTAGAAGATAAATTTTGGTATGGATCATCCTCATAAATTTTATAACCCCCTATAAGACTTTTTTTTCATAATATGATAGGGTAACATGCCTCTATTCTATCTCATAGGTAGGGCACTTTTTCATTACATGAACCCTACAAGTTTTGGAATTAAAGATGGAGGATGAGCCAGAAGGTGTAGATACCATTAAATAAGGTTGGATAATTTTAAATAAATATAAAAAAATAGGAATAACCTTTCATATAATAAGGTAGGATAATCCATTAGGAGGTCAAGTTGAACAAGGTTGCAAGCAGACCTAGCTAAACCTAATATGAGGCCTAATGCCTAGAAGCAGTCCTATCACCTTTTGGAATGAATAGACATTAAGACATATTGTATCACATTATTGGAGTATATATGGAATTTTTTGAGCCTTTTTTCATATATAGGTTCACCAAGAAGCCATTTCATGGCTTGAAGGTACCTAGACCATGAAAAATTCTTAGAAATGAATTGAATGGCCAATTTGGAATGTTTGGAACTTATCTAAGGCTTTGCATGGACAATCAAGATATTCAAGGAGGTTATATAGGGTCCCTAAGAAGCCTCCAGTGTAATTGTGATAGTATTCTAATGTGTAGCCTCTATGAATAAAGGCTAAGACCTAAAATCTCTTTAAAACCCTCACAAACCCCAACTCAAACCTGATGGAAAAAAGATTGAAAATGAAGCATTGAAATTGGGTAAATTGACCATTAAAATAGTTATAAGTGGTAGAGGACTCTCAAATTCCATATCCCATGTGATTTAGTTTTACCCTACTTCTATAGATGGTGTATAATAAGGATTTATTTGATATATTTGTGTGTTTTATAGGTGTGGAAAAGTTTTAGATGATGAAACCACCTTTAGAACAGAGGTTGGGACTTTTTCTAAGTCTCCATGATCATTCATTGAGGTATAAATTCTCCTAATAGTGTTGTCTATCTTCTTCATCTTAGCCAGTCTAGTGAGCAGATAGTGAACACTTAGTAAAAATGATGAAAGATCTAATTTGGAAACCTTTTGAGGCTTGATTTATGAACCTAATGACTTGGACACTCTCAAAAAGTTTTATTCCCCTTTTTGCATGGATTATATTATAGAATTTGAAGCATTTTGTGTGCCAAGTGTGAGATGTGTATGAGAAAGAATCATTTGTAACTACTAGAGATGATTGCTCATGGATAAAAGGACATGATTAGTTTAAGACCATTCCAATTCATGTATAGAATTGTTAGTAACCCCTCTCCTTTAGATAAATCATTAGACTTGACCTTATTCAATTATGAGGTAGTTTTTTGAAGGTAAATCATAAGGGTAGTTTCATGTGCAAGCAAAAGATAATATATGCCACATATGGAGAAGTTTAATTATTTGTGAGTCATTTATCCATATTTTCCTTGTAAGACCTATCTCATTCTTGATTTAATTCTATTTTAACTCTTTTTCCTTTCTTGACAAGTGTCTTAGTGACTCTTGATCTACACCTTCTCTCTCTTCTCTCCCAATTACTATAAGTACTAGCCTTTTTGGTGATTGTATGGATCTCTCCACCTGAGTATGGTAAGGCACTACTCAATTATTGCCTTAAACTAATAAATATTTTTTCTTTACATCATTCATGACTTCATGAAGTGTATGTTATGGTTGTTGGTCTTGTACAAGTGTATTTTGCTTACCCTGACATGTTATCCTTCCTAGTGCCTTGTGTAGTTTTAAAGCTCTCTTTTACAGGTTGGCAAGAAGTGTCTAATGTGGATTAAAATTATATTGAGTATCTCATTCATTAGTGTTTCTATAATACCTATTTTCTAAGTCCTCTATTGGAAATATTGTCATTGATGTCAAAGGTCTAGCATTATTGGTGATAAAGGCCCCATTACATTTAATAATGTTTGTAATAAATATATATAGGCTAATGTGTGTTAATATTTATTTAATATTAATGAATATATTTTTGGTTGCATATGAGACAAAATAAGGGCCCATGGAGAAGTCAAAGAGCCATGGGGTAAAGACAAAAGAAGGATGGGATGCATTTTCCCATAAAGAGTCATCTTGGGGAATTTCAAGAGTCACCAAGTGAAGACAAAAGAGGAAGGGCGCAATTTCTCATGAAGGGACACTTTGAGGAATACGAAAAGTCACCAAGATAAGGACAAAAGAGGGAAGGACATTTTTTCTCGTGAAGGGTCACCACATGACTTTTCAAAGGTAAGGATATGAAGGGTCATACAAGTTTGGTGCAATTTTCCATGAGGATTGAAGGGTCAAAAAGGGGGAAGGCCAAAGGTCATTTGGAAAGCTATAAATAAAGGCTTGAGAAGCCATTTGTAATGGGAGTGATAGAGGTTGATTTGATATTGTAATATCTAGCTTAGAATAGTAATTTTGAGAGATGAATATGATTTGTATTTGTTATATCTAACATAGAAGAGCAAAGGTGAGAGAGAGGAAAGAGATGTTGTAATGAATTATCATTTGTTGAGATAACAACATTGAGAGATAGTTGTGTGGTATACACAAATGGGTTGATGCTCATGTGGGTTGGTGCTCATGAATTGTTGTTGTGTTGGTGCTCAGTAAAGGGGTTGGTGCTCCTGTGGGTTGGTGCTCACGAATTGTTGTTGTGTTGGTGCTCCTGTGGGTTGGTGCTCACAAATAGTTGTTATGTTGATGCTCAGCAAAGGGGTTGGTGCTCCTACAAGTTGGTTCTTGCAAATATTGTTTGGGTTGGTGCTCATTCATGTACTTGAGATTGTTCTCCATTGTCAGGATCTTTCTCCACCAATAAAGTACATATGATTACTTCTTGTATTAGCAACTAAACACAGAATTTAACCAGAATCAATAAGTAACTAGAAATATGAAACAACATAGGAATATGAGAGACAATACACAATTGTATTAATAATCACTCAGAAGAAAATACAATAAATAAGATGCCACTTATTCTTCCACCTCAAAGGCTCGCCACACCTCAAGACCTTCTTCCCTCTCTCTCTCGGTCCCAACAATCAACTCCAATACAGAATTGATGTTCACCTCTCCACCAGTCAGTAACACGCTGCTAGTGCACCAAGTACACAACCGTACTCCAAGTAGATCTCCTGCTCTCTGTTGTTACCTGCAAATCACTAAACCTTACTCACCCTATAGATCTCTCTACACCCTTTGAAACTAGGAGGAACACCCCATTGCTCTCTTCTCTCAGAAGGAGCTTATTTAGCTCTCTTACTCTCTAGCACACTTTTACAATACATCCCATGAGTCCATATATAGATCTCATGCTTACAATAATTAGACTATCTTAATTACAATAATTAGACACGCAACTCAAGACTATAATTAGCCTTTACATGCAAACACTCAGTTTAACTAACTAACTATTCATGCAACAAACAGTTCTGGAACACACAGGTGACCGACGTCGGTCCCTGTCTGCCTGGAGGTGACCGACGTCGGCCGACCTCCTACCGATGTCAGTTGTCTTTAGCTCACACCTAATGATGTCAGTTTCCTTTTGCACTGCAATCCGTCGATGTCAGTCTCCCTAGAACTCAGCAACCTCCTCCATGTTTGCACCAGTTGAAACTTTTAGCTCCACATCCTAACAATCTCCCACTTGGAGATAAATAGTTGCAACTATACGTGTACACTGTCTAATTTTATTCCCTGGCTTGTATCCCTCTTCAAGCTCAAACCTGAAGACCAACCACCACACACATTGTGATGCTCTACCTGTCATCCAAATCTCTTACCACATCCACATCTACAAACCCCTATAGAAAATAACTTGACCCTGCATAGCATGTGCACCTACTGCTAGTCCCTCTGAGAATCCACTGAACTGCCCTCCAGTACTTCTTTCCTCGAATTGGCTCCAAAATTTCTGACAACTCCCACTGCTTGGGAAAACTCAGGTCTACACTAGACCTCATGTGATTTTGAACACTTATTCTAAGCTCTGCTTGAACTGTCTAGCCCTTGGTGTGATTTCTGATTCTACATCCTGCATCTTGAACCCCGCCAACACCGTCTTCACATCAGCTCCCACTAGAGACACAATCTCCATGTCTCTTATGCCAAAGAATTTCACTGATCCAAATTCTTCCTAACATACCTTTGAACTAACCTTACCCTTAACTCAGTGAATCCCTATATTTACAAACCTGCTAGCAAATCACTCACATACAATAACTAGATAATGTCACGACTCATCATCCACCTGGTAAGACAAAACCACAATAGTTACACTGACATTGATTGAAGCCATGCTAAGTCATCCACCTGTCAAACCCTGTACCACTATCTTGCAGCTACCTCAAGACCATATACCTTGGCCTTCCATCTCACGTATCCATCCACTCTCTTCTTTAACTTGGGAATCCGTCCCTCATCTAGTGCTTTCTTCCAGCTGACAACATCACCAACAAATACCTATTTGGTTCTTCTCCAAGGACTCACACTCCTCATCCATGCCAAGCTCCCACTGTATCTGGATTCTACCTACATTGCCTCTTCACGTCTACCTGGTTCTTGACCATCAATAAGCTATATAAAGAAGGTGAACAATGAATATGAGGTTCACTTACCCTTTCTGACCTGCATATGAGCGTTTGAGACTTATTGATAGCTTGTTGTCTGCCCACCATCTGTTCTAGTGACTGATTTTAGCCATCTCTCAGTCTGCTCCTGACTGATGTCGATTTCCTGCACTGACCCTGACTGTCGACGTCATCTCCCTGGCCGATGATGATATCCCTTCTACCGACGTCAGTTCCTTTATGATCGACATCGGTCTTCCTATTGCCGATGTCAGTTACTGTATGATTGACGTCAGTACCTGTGTTCACCTATGAGTGATAACTTTTTCCTGTGAGCTCCTTTTGGGTCAAAATGCTTGTCCATATCAACACAACCCTGCTCAGAATAATTCAGTCTCTTCAGCTGATCTCTGTCTGCCATCTCCTCCATAAACACCAAGGCTTTCCAGTCCTTAAACTTGTCAAAGATATCTGACCTCCATTTAAAAACATGCATTCCCCTCCTACATATGTGACCAAGCCTACAAAGCCACATCTCTGTAACAAAAGGTGAATCAGTAATATAAGTAGATAGATAAAGGATACCTACTTTCTTACCACCATCTAATTCAAGTGCATCCATTGTGAGAGTTACAGTGCATCTCTCATCACCCAAATTTCCTGAAGAAATTAGACTCATCTCCAAGACTGGTACCTGCATGACCTCCTTCAACACCTGTGTGTCATCCGTCTACAATTTCAGCTTCACTTCCCCTTTGCCAATCATTTGACAAGGCTCTCCAACCCCTAAATAAATCTCTCCAAAGTCTCTAAAGACATCCCCATGAAAAGATGCTATATTTCGGGCTGCATGGAAAGAGGCAAAAGAATTTGTAAACCAAGATTCTACTTTATCCAGAACATCCTGTGTAACATCCCCTGTAACATCTGCTCCTCCCTACTGATCTGCTACCAACCAACAATCTCCCTTTACCTGCTCTTTCTTTCCATCAATCAGACCATTCGTGCTATTTAGTTTCTCCATTCATAGCTTACTTTCTTTTGCCATTGCTATACTCCCACTCAATCTGAAACCCTTGCGAGTGACCTGTAATCAAAAAACCACTACCAGATCTGAACCACCTGTTAGTCAACCCAACCAAAAGCTCTGATACCACTTGTTGGTATCAGCTCTTGAACCTACAACCTAGGATCTGATACCACTTGTCAGGATATTGCTCCACCAATAGAGTACATATGATTACTTCTTGTATTAGCAACTAAACACGAAATTTAACCAGAATCAATAAGTAACTAGAAATATGAAACAACATAGGAATATGAGAGATAATACACAATTGTATTAATAATCACTCAGAAGAAAATACAATAAAGAAGATGCCACTTTTTCTTCCACCTCAAAGGCTCGCCACACCTCAAGACCTTCTTCCCTCTCACTGTTGGTCCCAACAATCAACTCCAATACAGAATTGATGTTCACCTCTCCACCAGTCAGTAACACGCTGCCAGTGCACCAAGTACACAACCATACTCCAAGTAGATCTCTTGCTCTCTACTGCTACCTACAAATCACTAGACCTTACTCACCCTGTAGATCTCTCTACACCCTTTGGAACTAAGAGGAACACCCCATTGCTCTCTTCTCTCAGAAGGAGCTTATTTAGCTCTCTTACTCTCAAGCACACTTTTACAATATAGCCCATGAGTCCATATATTGATCTCATGCTTACAATAATTAGACTATCTTAATTACAATAATTAGACACGCAACTCAAGACTATAATTAGCCTTTACATGCAAACACTCAGTTTAACTAACTAACTATTTGTGCAACAAATAGTTCTGGAACACATAGGTGACCGACGTCGGTCCCTGTCTGCCTGGAGGTGACCAACGTCAGCCGACCTCCTGCCGATGCCGATTGTCTTCAGCTCACCCCTGCCGATGTCAGTTTCCTTTTGCACTACAATCCGCCAATGCCGGTCTCCCTGGAACTCAGCAACCTCCTCCATGTTTGCACCAGTTGAAACTTTTAGCTCCACATCCTAACATCCATGGTTTTTCCCACATTGGGTTTCCACGTTATATCTAGTGTCTCTCTCTATATTGTGTGGTGTTTATTGTTTCAATTTTATTTCATATCTTGAATGTTTGATTAAGTGGAATTTGAAAAAGGGAAAGTTTTATAAGATATATGATATACTAATTCACCCCCCCCCTCTCATTATATCCCATGCTTAACATCCTCATATCATAAGCTCTCTTCAAGACCCCATGCTTGAAACATTGATGTAGAAGAGGAGTGTTCAATTAGATGAAGTGTATGTATAGGCTTCTATTAGGTTTCAAGTGCATTGTAAGTGGTGTGAGTATACCATCTATTTGGTGTATCACCTCCCCTAAATTATATTTGTTTTTAGTTATCTTTCTCCCTTTTCACCCCATAAAATTTAGTAGTAGGTTTGATCTATAGTGGTACATCAAGGGAACTAGCCCTAATCTAGAGATCCACCTCAAATTTGGGTCACCCACAGCCCTGAGGTGGCTCCATTGTGTTAATTTAATGAGGAGATACTTGTCATATCCTCAAGGGGTGCAAGTTCAAGTGATAATAGTTTTTGGCATGCTCGGTGGGACTAAATAGTCCATTCCTTGAGGAGTTTTGGTGTTCTCCTTAAGATACTAACCTTTAGAGTAAATTCCACTAAGCACTAATGGTGACTCCAAGAATAAATATACTGGTTAAGTAGTTTAGGTACTCTATTTGAGGTTATTTTATTATTCTATACACTTCTCATGAGTGATTCATGCATAATTTTTATGTTGACTTTGTCTTAACATAAGTTAGTGAGACATATCCATATTTGATTATCCCATATCCATATGAACAAGTCCTTGGTTGGTCTTTTAAATATCAATATGGCCATATTCAGCCCTACTATGATTAACATTAGTCTTGTAATCAGCCCTCCCAAGCTTATGTTTCACCTAGTTCACCTATTTCCTCTCAAAGTCAATCCATTGCAAATTTCAAGAAGACTCTCATTGGCTATAAGGACTGTATGCTAGACCTTGATACTAGAAATGGTTGTGGTCAAATTATAATTGGTGTTTGTATCAAGAGTGTGAAATATGCTTTAAATCAAGTAAAGAGAGAATTGGTTCCCATTGAGAGAGATAATTAGCAAGGTCTTACTAATTAAATGTTTGATGTTTGTCATATAATTTTCCACATAGAAGAGAGAATGAAAGCTCATGAACTAGCTCAATATTGGTAGCTCCAATAAGCCCCACATAATTCTTCAGGTGTGTTAACCATGCATATTAAAAATTATAATCCAATCATGCTTCAAAATACCCCAAGTCCTTCATGCATTCCCTAAAGTTCCCTTCTTGGAAGTCCATCTAAGAGAGCAGCCAAAGGAAGGAGGACACCATTATTGAGAAAGTTGATCCATCTTATAACCATCTTGGAGAATATTTTTAGAAAGGAAGGTTGATTTTTAAGTCCCATCTTGACAAGGAGATTGAGTTGGCAAACCAACATTTGACATAATCCATCATGGTGGCATAAAATGATATTCTTAAACCTACTTTCCCAAGTTGGAGACAAGATGTTAATCCTAAGGAAACCCCAAGTTTCCTAAGCCTGTCATTTACCTCTCCATTTGCATCTCAACCCCATGAAGAACTCTCTAAGATTAACGTCGCAAGATGGAAAGAAGTATTGGTAGCTTGTGGAAAGAAGAACAAAGAATTTCTAAGGGGATAAGTTGGAAGTGAAGAGAAACATGAACCTACTCAATTCCCTCCCACTCTTCCTCAAGAAGCCTTTTTCCATTCATCTCAACTTCATTTTTCTTCCCTTCCTAATGAATATAACCCTCTTTGTGTTGAAAAGGAAATCCTAGAAGAAGTTCTTTAAGAATCCAAAGAAGAGGAGGAAAGAGCTTCTCCTCTTTTGTCCCTTCATGATGCTGATCAAAAAGATGATGTAGACTTGTGGGAGAAATTTGAAGACATTTTTAATGAAGTTGAAGGTCTCATGGGGCCCACAACTCCTTTGGAGATAAATAAAATCAATGGTAATCAAAATTACATGGTTCAAGAAGAAGTTTTCTATTATTTTGAGTCTCCTATCTATGATGGCTATGGAGATGATCAAGAGGAGGTTTGCAATGAAGAGGTAAATTTGCCATTGCATCAAGAAGAAGACATGGTTCAGACCTATATGTAGATGTTAAAGTAATGTGAGTATTGTGAGAATATAAGGCTCCTAATAAAACAATCCCAAGATGTTGAGAATAAAACATGTGTTGAGAGGTATCACCATCAAGAAACTCCAAACCATGATAGAGCAATCTATGATAACTATGAAGATTTTGAAGATGAATTGAAGATTGATCCTACAACCACATGTGAATCTGCTCCTACAAATATCAACAAGGAGTTTGAACAAGAAACATTACTAGATTTTTATAGCACAACACTTCTTGAAGGTTTTGAAGAAGCAGTAACAAAAGAGAAAGACAATGAAACCTTTCAAGAAGACATAGATTTGCAAGAGGCTATCCCATTCATAAAAATGCAAATCTATCATAATGAGACAAAGGGACAGTAGTATGAGGCATGTTTCCAAGGTCAATAAGATTTCATTTACCTTGGAGACTTGTTTGAGATGACTCCATCAAAGGACATGCCAAGCCAAGGAATAAGAGAGAAGCATGAGTCATCTAGTACTACATCCAAAAGCAAGCATGCTTGGTATCCTTATTCATCTCATAAATAAGGAGATTCAAGGTAATTTCTTTTTGATCTAGGAATTGAGGTATGTTTGGTTAGATGTACATAGTTAGTTTGTTTTTTGTTGTGTCTTATGTTCCCTAAGTGCTTAGTAGCACAAATGTGCCTTTGTTTTTTGTGTTTCCTTTGGTCTTGGTGTGTGTTGCCTTTCTTATGTGTGTTTTGAGGTCAATAAGTTGTCTTTTTAGTCAAGTCAAGGTCTGATCCTACTATTTAGAGTGTATTTGACTCCCTTTTCCCAATGGATGTGATAAGGCTATTGGTCCTTAACATACGCAGGCATGTTACTCCTAGGAATTGCTAAAAGTGTTAACCAATTTTTAATTTTAGTAAAATTGGGTAAACCCATACATATTTAAACTTTTCACAAGTTCCCATATGTCTAATATGGTCTCATGTGTGTCTAAATACCTTACCTATCCCTACTCTAGCCTTGGTCTAAGCCTATCTTCCTTGTACTTGTCTAGTCAACCTTGGTCAAATATGGTCAAAGGTTTAAACTATATTTAAAATGTCTTGATATGGTAATTTATATGTTTTAAGGTGTTACTAAGTAATGATTTTGTCCTTTACCATGTCTCATATGCAAAAAATGCCTTTTGGTCACTTTTTTAGGTTCATTAAATGACTTCTACGAATTTGTCAATGGGGAAAATTTGTCACCAAGTTTTATTTCAATGTGGAATAGGTCATAACATGTCAATAATAATTCATAGGTAGTTAGTAAGTAGTTTCATGCATGAAAATAAGGAGTTTTCCTTGAAAATAGGCCATTAATGGCACTTATATGAACTTGTTGAGCTCACCTTCAAGTAAAAACATGAGTAAAGTGTCTCTTCAACTCCATAAGGTATTTACTATGATTTTTTTCAGAGAAAAGGTTATAAAGTTAATTTTTTGCCTATGTTCCTCCTTTATTGCCTTCACAAGCCAAGAAAGGTCAATTTGGAATGCTTGGTACAAGCCGTACAGGTGGAGTTGGGAGGAGTGATTTTGGGGTTTGAAAGAGGTCTGAGTTAGCTTCAAATTCATGGTAATTTCATGGCTCCTCCTTTATGAACCATCACTAAGAATCCAAGCAACATTTGTATGCACTCACATCCATGAGGGGTCCCTATTTGAGCTTGTTTTAAAATATTTTGCTTTTATTTAATAGATTTAATTGTTTTAAGTCTTTCTCAAGTCCTATTCATAGTTTTTTCACTTTTATCTTGGTTTTAGAGGTCTAAAATATTCAATAATCCTCTTATAATCTTGTTAGTACTTACAGATTAGTTCCTTCTTCATGGGGAATCTTGTTGTTGAAAGGAGGTTATTGAAGTTTGGTCAGGGTGATTTTACTATTTATCATGCATATATAATGTTAATAATAAATTTTAATTACTTTTATACCCTTTATCAATACACATATGGATTCAATTCTTCCTTACCACCCACACCTATAAGTAGTCACCTACAATTGTCTTAGACAGGAGTTTCTACGATTGTGTACGAAAGGGTAAAACAATGTCATGTTCCCTTTTTGTTTCCATCACAAGAAAGTCTTGATATGCTCATAAAATATCTTATAATGGAAAGATGGGAGTATGGAACCAACTTGAAAACTAATTTGAGTTTTGTGAACTTTTTCCTTGAATTGATAGAATAGAGAGCTCTGCCCCTTTTAGGGATTTGAAATAAAAGAGAACATGAAGTTTTGTTGAGGATAAAGAGCTCCACTTGATAGCCTTGTCATGGGAGATAAACTTGAAAAAAAGAGGAAGATGGAAAATTATGAGAAAATCAAGGCTGAAGACCTAAAAAACATGCTTTAACACACTATAAAACTTCAGTAGTATCTACAGGCATAAAAGAGTAAATGGCCTTTTGATATCTTAAGGAATAATATTAAACATAACTCCAAGCATGAAATGACTAAACTGGTATGAGGTGGCCAAATGAAGATTAAGGCAACAAAAAGGGTTTAAGTGGATCTTTTTTTCATTCCATGATTATCTACAGTCTGTACAAGGGCATGAAACACCCACCTATAGGCAAGACAATTGCAAAGTGTTTCAATCATTCAAGATAGACTCCTTTAATGAAGATTAAAGTGCTTAAGAAGGGATAATAGAGGTTATAAGAGTATAAGTGAGTTCCTTGTGACATTAGGGAACTCTATAGGAGTTTATAAATGCCTTAACATACCTAACACAAAGCCTAATAGTGACCTACATTAGGGTCTCAAAGAGAAAGGGTCCCAGTCAAGAGTGAAAGGCATATTTTGAACCCAAGTGGAGCATATAGGTTAAGTCAAGATGATATAACCATTTTTAACCTCAGGTAGGTTTCAAAAAACCTAATTAACATCATTAATAAGTTATAATCAACCCATCTTGACCTACGGGCTTAGTTCAACAAGCATGTCTCAGTCAAGTAGGTAGTGAGCTAGCTTGGTATGTAGTTGTGGTTGTAAAGCACTTATGTTTATTGTAAAAGGAGATGAAGATAGTGTGAATTCAAAGTGTTTTAAGGTAATATTTTAACATCATAAAAATTCAAATTTTAACCTAAAACAACCTACAGGTAGAGTCCCTAAAGTGAGAAACACACTCTATGCTTAACACAGTCAGGCAGAACCATCTCTTGTGAATTCAAGAGAATGAAATGGAATAAAAGGGTCAAGGGGTTAAATATTGAATTAATAATCTCTTTTTTTAATATTATATCACATAAATACCCCCCATAGTGGATATTGAACATGGAAAGGGTTCCAACATTGATGCATATAGTCTACTCTGAAAGCACCCTTGCACAGTTTATTTTGTAAAGGGATTGTCTTGAAGATAGAAAGAGTTAGAGGTCTTATTCTTGAATTAAAAAGATAATTGTGGTATGAATCATCCTCAAAACTTGGACAACCCCCTCCAATAATTTTTTTTTATAAGAGGATAGGGTAACATGCCTTTATTCTATCTCAGAGGTAGGACACTTTTCCCTTGCATGAACCTTGCAAGTTTTGGAGTTGAAGATGGAGGATGAGCCAGAGGGAATCCAACATGAATAACCTTACAAATAATAAGGTAGGGTAATCCATTATGAGGTCAAGTTGAAGAAGGTTTTAGGTAGACCTAGTTAAACCTAATATGAGGCCTAATTCCTAAAAGCAGCCCTATCACCTTTTGGTTTGAATAGACATTGAGACCTATTGGATCACATTCTTGGAGTATATATGGAAGTGTTTGATCCTTTTATTCATAGATAGGTGTACCAAAAATCCATTTATTGGCTTGAAGGTACCCAAACCATGAAAAATGCTCAAAAATGACTTGAATGGCCAATTTAGACTGCTTGGAACTTCTCTAAGGCTTTGCATGGAGACTCAAGTTATTCAAGGAGGTTGGAGAGGTTCCCTAGGAATCCTTCAGTGGCATTGTGATAGTATTCTAATGTGTAGCCTCTATGAACAAAGGCTAAGATCTTAAACCTCTCTAAACCCCTCACAAACCCCAACTCAGACCTAATGGAGAAAACAATACAAATGGAGAATCTAAATGGGAAAAAGTAACCATGAAACTAATTTGAGGTGGTATAGGACTCTCCAATGCCCTATCCCATGTGATTGATTTGTACCCTACTTACACGGATGGTGTATAACAAGGCTTTCTTTGATATATTTATGTGTTTTGTAGGTGTGGAGAATTTTTAGATGATTAAACCACCTTTAGGAGAGATATTGGGACTTTTTATAAGTCTCCATGATCATTAATTGAGGTACCAAGTCCCCTAAGGGTGTTTGTTATCTTCTTCATCTTAGCCAGTCTAGTGAGTAGACAATGAACACTCAGTGAAAATTATGAAAGCTCCAATTGGGAAACATTTTGAGGCTTGATGACTTGGAAACTCTTGAAATTTTTCATTCCTCCTTTTTCATGGATTAAATTTTATAATTAGAAGCATTTTGTGTGCCAAGTGTGAGAGGTGCATGAGAGAGAGTCATTTATAACTGCTAAATATGATTGTTGATGGATAGAAGGATATTAATGGTTTGATACCATTCCAATAAATGTAGATTATTTTTAGTAACCCCTTCCCTTCATATCAATCATCAGAACTGACCATATTTAGTGATGAGGTAGTTTTGTGAAGGCAAATCATGACGGCAGTTTCATGTGCAAGTAAAAGAGAATCTATGCCACATATGGATAAGTTTGATTACTTATGAGACATTTTTCCATATTTTCCTTATATGACATATCTAATTATTTATTACATTATATTTTAACTCTTTCTCCTTTCTTTAAAAGTGTCTTAGTGACTCTTGAGCTTCACCTTCTCTCTCTTCTCTCATAATTGCTATAAATACTAGCCTTTTGTCTATTGTACAGATCTCTCCACCTAAGTATGGTGAATCCATACTTAATTTTTTCCTTGAACTAATAAATAATGATGTTTTACATCATTCATGACTTCATTATGTGCATGCTATGGTTTTTGGTATTGTACAAGTGTATTTTGCTTACCTTGACATGTTATCCTTCTTAGTGCCTTATGTAGTTTTAAAGCTCTCTTTTATAGGTCAGCAAGAAGTGTCTAATGTGGATTGTAGGTATAGTTATTAGCTCATTAATTAGTGTTTATATAACACCTATTGTCTAAGTCATCCTAGCCTAAGCTTTCTTCAAGACCCCATGCTTGAAACATTTATTTAGAAGAGTAGTGTTCAATTGGATGAAGTGTATGTGTAGGCTTCTATTTGGTTCCAAGTGCATTATAAGTGGTGTGATTAGACCATATATTTGGTGTATCACCTCCCCTAAATTATATTTGTTTTTATTTATCTTTCTCCCTTTTTACCCACCAAAAGTTAGTAGTAGGTTTGATATATAGTGGTACATCAAGGGAACTAGCCCTATTCTAGAGATCCACCTCAAATTTGGGTCACACATAGCCCTGAGGTGGTTCCGTTGTTCCACTTGAATTAGGAGAGACTTTTCATATTCTCAATGGGTGAAAGTTCAAGTTGTAGACACCAACATTATGTCAACCCCCCTTGGTCCCCTTCTAAACACTTACACACCTTATTAATTTAAAATAAACTACTTATTTTAAATTAATGACCTCACCTAGACACCTCACCTGGACACCTCGCCTAGACACCTCACCTAGACACCTCACCCTAAGACCATTTCTTACCCTATGAGTCACCCTAAGACTAGGTCATCTAAAGCATGACCTATTCTCACTCCATCTTAACCTCCTAACTAACTCTTGTGCCTAATAAACCTGTCTTTTGACCATTCTCCAATGGCAAATGCACTTGGCGGATGGAGAAATGGGCAAAGGGCTAAAAATAGCCCTTTTACCCATTTTCTATCCACTGATGTTAGTCAACTATCAATCGATGCTGGTGGGATCATTGACGTTGATTACATAAGTTAGACTCTAACCTTGGGTTGCCCCCCACCGCTTCTTGCATATTGACGCACACACTCTAAGATCAAGCATCAGAATTCGAATATCGCTCTCCAGGCTATAGAAACTCTACAAAAGTCACTCCAGACATTGGATTGGAACATTGCACAAGGTCCTTAACATCAGCCACAATAGGAACAAGCATTCTAACACCTCTGGTTCTTCATCTAAGAGAGCTAAGTATTTTGTCTTATTTTAGTCTTTTAGAATACATTGGTAATTAGTTTCCATTTGGTATTTCTAAGAACTGTTGAGAGACCCGACTTTCTTTGGAGAGGTTGAAAAGCCTTCCTCTTATTCTTATCCTCTTTTCACACCTACCCTCTACCTTTGCCTCTCCTCAGACCTTATACATCTCCCTGTAACCCTACACAGATTGCCAAACTCCCAAACTCCTCTGTCGACCACAAACATAACCTAAAACCCGTCCAAGGCCCACTGCCCCTACCGACATCAGCATAGTTAACCAAACTAACCTCGACAGGACTACCGACATTGGCAACTATGATATATTGACTACAGAGAATAGGTATGTGTTATCTATATTTATATTTCTTAGTCTTTCACCATTTCTTTTTATACAACACTCTTTTCGTCAAATAGTGGACTGTCATCCCTTACGGAGCTTTATGCTTCTGAGACCGAGCGTGTAGCTTGGCAGTCCACCATATCTTTCTCTAACATTCTCCTTATTTGAGTTTCTTTCTTATTTATAGGTGTTTCCTCCACAGCCAAAGAGGAGCTCCCACAAATCTTGGATACAGTGCGCAACTTAATCCAGGTATCAATCAAACCCCAAACCTTTAACTTTAGTTTCTTCCTCCTTCTGAATATAATTAGCAAAAACTTAGAGAAACATTTTGGCACACCCAGTGGGACCCTAGAGTTTTCCTTGGGTTCATTTTTCTAAAAATCAAACTTTCATATAAATGCACTAGGAAAAAAATTCTCTTCCTTCAGCCTTTTCTTTTATCTCTTTATTTTGAAAAGAAACCATTAGCACAAGTTAAAAAGAACATTTTTCTTTTTCTTCTTGTCACTTCTTACCTGCATCTTAGAGTATTAAAAATTCATACTCTTAACCTCTTCTCCCACTATTTTCATTTGAACAAAACATTTCAATTTGGGTTAAAAAAACTATTGCATTTCATTCTTGCTTGAATGCATACTTAGCCTACTCACTTAGTAATTAAAAAATCATTATGAATAAATCGTAGTGCACAAATGTTACACAACCAGACCACAATCACAATCAAATCAAACATATAACATACTTGAGACAAGGCCCATCTAGGATTTCATCACCTAGCAAATACCTTACCCTACTTGGCGATCCTACTTGGACTTCACTACCAAGAGGAGGACCCACTCTATTCTCTGGCAGAGTATAAACTATAGGCAAAGTATATATTGGCTAAGCGGCCCAGCTCAGCTCTAGGTTCGTGAAGTGAAGGGAGAAAGTCCCAGCACTAGGCCACATACTAAACCTAACATAGATCTTTAAGCACCAAAACATACCCTAAAACCAGCCATAGACTTCTTCTCAAGGACCCGTTCTACAAGCCCAATTCCCAAACACATTCTTCTAAGGCATAAGCCACCACGACTCTAAAATTTATTCCTAGGAATCTAACATTTTAGAGGTTGCTTTCCAAATCATCTATTTTGATATTTTTATCTAATTTTTTGAGTTGGTAAGGTTGCATCATTATGAAGTTCAAAAATAATTTAGAATTTCTCCTTCTTCCAAAAACTATCAGTTTTCTGTGTTTCTGGAATTACACAGAAACTGACATCAATTTTTATACTGATGTTGGCAACTCAGATTCACCAACATCATTTATCCCGCCAACCTCAGCAACATTTCATAACCGACATCAGTTAGTAAATCAACATCGGTCACTGTCAACCAAATTTTCTTTCCAAACAGCAAGCTTAAAACCCAACTTTTTTGTTGTTAAACATAAATTCCAGTTTTTTGAAACTGAAACACATAGCTTTTGGAACCTGAACCCCTTTTGCCTTGGATGGTTTTGACATGTAGTCAAGCCAAAACTCTTGTTGACCACGCAAGGCAACAACCACTCCCACCTTCACCTTCTATACCAAGTCATCTAATGGAGTATACTTCAGACATTGAGCATACTCCTATCCAACCTACCCCAAATCAACCTCCTATTGTTTCCATAGGGGATCAAGACTTTGAGAGATTCCTTGACCTCAACGTCAAGGCTCTCCAACACTATCTCGCAAGAATCCAAATGTGAGATCCTTCAGGTAACCTTATTTATGGGATGCCAACTTCTTTGGTTGAAACGGCAATAATATCAACAACATCCGTTACCCAACCTATGGTCACTCAAGCCATTACCTCGACTACTAACCAAACCATGGCCAATATTCAAGATTTGGCCTCTCCCTCTATTTCTAGACCTACCTCCATTGAGGTTTTTGTACCCCATCAACTACAAATAATTCAACCAAGTTTTACACCTTTCTAGAACTTGATTGTCTCTATCCCACCCACTCTTGCACCCATAAATACAAGAGTGACTACCTATCCTTTAACTAGTGTCACCACCATCCAACCACCCTTGGTGACATCTAGTCAAGTTGTGCCCTCCAGCTTCATGGCACAAACCCCCTTGGCCTCAACATCAGTCCCTATGACAAACTACCAATATGTTGTGCCTATACAAAGGCAACCAAGTACATCATACACCCCTCCCAACGCCTTCCAAGTACCCTATAATCTATGGGGTGCCCCTCCTACCAATCCATCAGTTGATCTAATTAAGATGCTGATGGATAAGATGTCCAACCTCGAGACATTTGTTTCAGGTTCAAGGAGTGTTCTTTCATACGAATAAATCTATAATGAACCTATTCACCCTTTGGTGCCTATTAGACCATACCCTAGCCAGTGGGAACTCCTAAAATTTACTTGCTTTCAGAGTAAAGAGGACCCACAACAACATCTACAAGAATTTAGACACGCTTGCTACCTCATAGTGCATGATGATGCGTTATTACTTCACACATTACCCATGTCACTTTCTTGCACTGCCCTTGATTGGTATACTTCTATTACTAGTCATTCTCTCTTTACCTTCACTCAACTAGCTCAGCTATTCCTCGACCACTTCTCAATCAACATCACTAAGAAAGTCTCCATCACAGACCTATATTCTATTAGACAATTCGACGATGAATCAATAGCTGACTTCGTTGCCCATTGGAGAGGTTTGATCAACCAACTCTCTTTTTCATTACCTCAACCTGAACTCATTGAGCTCTTTTCAAGAGCATGTGCCAAACACATCCCATCCACTTTGTGGGTTCAAAATTTCTACACATTTGATGAAGCTTTCACCATGGCCCGAAAGCTTGAACTCCGCATTGTCAAAGAAGATAAGGTCAAATTGCATAGTAAAAATACCAATGCAAAATCCAATGACCCTTCTTCTTCCAAACCTTCTTCTTCCCACTCCAAGTCTAAAGGATCAACAAATGTTGTGGTACTTAGATCATCATCCTCTACCACAACCAACCAATCTGAGCCTTCCACATCACAAAGCATCACAAGACAATTCCAATAACGGTATATACAGTGTCAATACACTCCAATAGGAGAATCATACGCTTCTATATTGGATAAACTAGTAAAGCAGGGGGTCCTCAATCTTCCTCAAATCTGACCACCCCAATTTGACCCCTCAAAAGCCATCCCTGCATGGTATAGGGAAAATGACTTTTGTAACTATCATCGTGTCAATGGTCATGACATAGACAATTGTAAAACCTTCAAAAACATTGTTCAAGACATGTTAGACAAAGGGGACCTTGTTTTGGATAACCCTAATGCATTAGACAACCAAAACATGGATGTCTTTAGGCAACCATTTCCTAACCATCCCCAAGTCAGAATAATGTTTAGACCATGGCCGATGACCTTCAAGAGCACAACATATGCATGGTTGACATGGTTTTTCCTTTTATTCCTAACCAACCTCTCCCACAGTCTGAAGAGGTTAGTCAACCTATTTCTACACCATGGGTAAAAGAGCCTATTATACCAATATCACCCCCATGACATCAAACACCTCCTCCACACATACTTTTAACTTGTGAGGAACCCATATTACCTGTTCCTCTTGCCCCGACCTTCCCTCTTCTTCTACCATTGGAAGAAGTTACCATTCATACCCCACACCCTCATGTAGAAGGGGCCATAATTCCTCTACTTCACCCTTTAGAGGAGCCTCCCTCTTCTATTTGTCCTCCACTGATGGAGGATAGTCCTCCATCAACCCCCCTTTCACACGTAAGAAAGTCTACTTTCACTTCTCCCATATTGGAGGATTCTTTGATGGCACCAATGCCAGTGGCCTCACCCTCATCCTTCTTATCACCAATGGGGGATCATACTTTCCCCACTCCTAGACCACACGTGGAAGGCATGATCATCCCTATGCTCTATCCTCTCGAAGAGCCACACTCTCCAATCCCTTCTCCACTGAGAGAACTTGTCACATCACCCACTTTGGCTGAGGAAGATCCGGTAATGGTTTTCTCTCACCTTTGGCCCGAGATTGCTATGTCTAACACATTTCCACTCTTGCAATCACCTAAATCCTTCAAAAGACCAACTGCAAGACCTCACATGATGTCACCTAAACCCTTCTCTCGATTGGCATAAAACTTAGGATTTCTCCATTCTAAGAATTTAAAACATGAGGCGTTATGGGAGCAACTTAAGGCTCCTTATCTTACACATCTCGCTTTAACTGCCAACCCTTTCACAACAAATCACCCCAAAGTCTCTAATGAGGATCAGGCTTCCACTTCCAAATCTTTAGAAGCTCAATCGTCCACACCTGAACCCAAACCCTCACAAGCATCCATCATACCGAAATAGGTTAAATCTCTCAGTGTTCACCCCGTATCAAACTTCACTCACCCACAAGTGAAGGTAGAATTGAACCTCGACCCACACAATAGTGGTCCTTGCACCAAACTAAAGAAGGCTACTAAACCACGTTGGAGAACTCCTCCCCCACCTTCACCATTACCCTCTATCTTGGGTCCACATCCATCTACTTTAATAGGAGTGCTCCCTACTCCAACACCTCACAAAAATAAATCGCCTCCATTACTCCCTCTACCCATCAAACATATATTTCCTCTAACAAATTTGACACCTCTTACCATGAAAGTACCATCTATGCATGTGGTCACACCACCAAACAAAAAGATGGTATGAAAAACTCCTCCTACAACTCCTAAACAAAAGTTGTCAACCCTTACTGCGATAAAGCATGCAGATCCATTAGCGGGTTCCTATGCTTTGATGTTACACCAATTGTTGCGGTCTTTTAGCATCATTCTCCTACCAATTAAGCCATACCAACCTCTCAAACCAAAACCATCTTGGTTCGACGACACTCAAATCTGTGCGTATCATCACACACCTGGGCATGATATTGAAAAATGTTGTGCTCTTAAGGTTGTCATTAATCAACACTTGAAAAAGGACACCCTTTTCATTAAGGATCCTCTTCACCACCCTTTCAACAAACCACCGACACCATCCCATGCCTCCCAAACCTCCTCACATAAATCAAGAACCCAACACGAGACTATGGTCCCTCTACCACCTTCTCCCCCTTTGTTCAAAATCAACACTATCAATATGGCCACCAGGTCACAAACCATGAAAAATAAAGGAAAAGAATATGCTTTTATCCCTTGGACATATCCATGTGTTAAGCCCTCTCCACCACTAAAACCTAAAATTTCTATCTGGGGCACATCCCAATCAACATCTTCAGAGATAATTCATGACTCCATGGTGAAACAACTTCACCAAACCCCTGTGAAGAAGTCTTTATATGACCTGATACAAAGCTCTTCACAACATTGCTAAACCTTGATCAAAGCTTTACAAGTAATGGAGGTCCAACCTGAAGACCCCCAACCACTGGTTGCTTTAGTCAAAGTGTTACCCACCATTGCCTCCATCACCGTCAATGATTCTGAGATTCTAGACTATAGCCTGGAAGATCAGGATCTCACCCTCTATAACTAAGCATGCCAGGAAAAAAGCTTCATAGGATGCATCCTTGCATCACACTTCTTGTCAAAGAGGAGCTTCATCATCTTCTCTCTATCTCATTTATCCAACCCATTGATTATCCGCAATGGGTGTCAAACATTGTCCCTGTCACAAAAGCAATTGAGGGAATTCAACTTTGTACTGACTATCATGACCTCAACCAAGCATTGACTTAGCATCAACCAACTTCTTAATCATCTTCATATCTATCAAGATTGCATCAAACATGCCTACAACAAAAATCTGAAAGAGCGAGATTTCAAAATTGGAGATCTCATCCTTAAAGAAAACCAACACGTGACCAATATGAAAAGAAGCAAACGAGGCAAGTTTGCTTCTAATTGGCTCAGACCTTACATAATAACGCACAAGTATGGTTCAGGCACTTATCATCTGTCTTCTCTCGAAGGCTAGCCAGAACTTGAGCCCCTTAATGCCTTACATCTATGACCATTCTACTATTAATCAAGTAATCCTTCACTTGATGTTTAACTTGAGCTCGTCTCTTGAGCAACCCTCGACATCTTCATTCCTATTCCTTTCAACCCTTTTTCCCTACAAACATTAGTTAACCCTTTTTGCATTAATCTTTTATCCTAATAAAAGGGAAGCCCCTAAACCTCTATAGTCTTGTCCATGACTAAAATTTCAATCAACAAATATTATATACTACTGGGATGCCTAACAAAATATTAAAAGGTCATAAACTATAAATGTAGACTGCTCCCTTGAAGGACAACTACATTATTGCTGTAATTACTAGACTACTCCCTTGAAGGAGAGCTGCATTATTGCTGTAATTACTAGACTACTCCCTTGAAGGAGAGCTGCATTATTGCTGTAATTACTAGACTGCTCCCTTGAAGGACAGCTATTCAAATACATCCAAACATACAAAGCAAAATATAGACCATTCCCTTGAAGAATGGCTATGCCCAGATTTTGCTACAAATAGCACCCTTTCAGAAGCTTCCCACATCGATCAGCTTCATATGACCACAAATCAAAACAACATCCCCAAGTAGACTTTCTGCATTGATCAGTCTACAAAAAAAAAATTGATTGACAAACTATTAAGTCATGGACTTGTCTATAGTCATTCTCAGGGTCACCTAAAAAAGGGGCAAAGTAATCCCTGCTAAAAAGGGTTACACTATCCTAACATATCACCTAATCCCACCTATTACCCCAACATACTCAAGGGACTTTGAGCCCACTCAACGTCAAGTGATTCGAGTAATTCTCTAACACAAACCAATGCTCAATGACGTAATGCATGAACGGGGCTTTTGTTTGCAAAAACCCTATCTATGTTATCATTATGGTCCTTGTCAATGAAAGAGCAATGTGCCTTTCACTTCTTACACATTTTGTCACATGCCAATAATATGACAACCAAAACATATTTCCTAAACCACTAACATGACATCATGATTTATTTAATACAAAGACCAATTTGTGTTATATGAATTATCATAGGCCCATTCATACTAGTTTCTATGGAAAACAATACACATGGAAACTATCAACCAAACACAATTTATGTCAAACATATACCATCACCAATATGGAAAAATGCTAATGATGAAAAACCACATAACCTATGTTACAGGATACACCATCACACAATATGGAAAAGGCAGTAACATCATCATACACTCATCATTTCAAACATAACCAAAACAACAATCAACCTCTTTGACTCCATCTTCCCTTTTGGGGAGAACTACATTGGCCTGAGGCCCTTGCATGGGCTATGTACGCAGCACTCAGTTGACTTGAGGTCTTCTGAGGTTAGCTCAGCCATTCATTTATTTGTCTACCTGATGGACCAACCATATAACCTTTAACCATGACCTAACCTAGTCAAACCCAATCCATAACCTACTCTCTTCTTCCCTTTTGGGGAGAACTACATTGGCCTGAGGCCCTTAAAATAAGGGCTATGTAGGCAACACTCAGTTGACATGGGGTCTTCTGAGGTTAGCTTGGCCATTTATTGGTTTATTTACCTAATGGACCAACTATCTAAACCAGTCCAAAATCATGCCCAAACAACTAGCCCTGACACTGTACAAGTCACCTTAGACTTCTCATAGGGCACATTTGAGATCACATACATCTCCCTATCCATAATGACTTGACAAATGACCTTGGAGATCGTGACTATCTCCTCAGACCATGACCACTTTTGAGACAACTCTGCCTTGGTTGTTTTGTTGCATATGCTACCTCACGAATAGTTAGCAAATTGTCCACGACTCTCACACCTATTGTGAGATTGCACCCAAGTTGATCCCCAATATTTTAACATTTTTGTGTTTTCCAAGAGCACTTCCTAGCCTGGATACTTGGAACATGATGACCATTGGAGCTATAGCTTTGATCGATCTAACCCAATCAGCTACGACCAAAAAGTTGGAGACCGGTTAGTTTGATTTAAGTCCTCCTCGACCATTGGAGCTATAGCTTTGATTGTTTAACTCAATCAGCTACCATTAATAAGCTAAGGACTGGTTACTTTGATGTTAGTGCTCCTTGACCTTGCCTGCGACAATTTGACCTACCTATCACGTGAAGTGGTATGCACGTAATCTCAACTATTATAGCGTTCACACTCCAACTTCACCTTATCCATCCACTGCCTATCAAATTGGCACCCAATTTTGGGTTCCCTTCTCTCGATTCCCACTTTGAGGGGGAATACCTCATCTCATACCTAGGGCAACCCACATCTATTTTTGTCTTACAGTTTGTCAAGACAAACCACAAGACAAAAAGGGGCAAATGTAGACACCAACATTGTGTCAACCCCCCTTAGTCCCCTTCTAAACACTTACACACCTTATTAATTTAAAATAAACTACTTATTTTAAATTAATGACCTCACCTAGACACCTCACCTGGACACCTCACCTAGACACCTTGCCCTAAGACCATTTCTTACCCTATGAGTCACCCTGAGACTAGGTCATCTAAAGCATGACCTATTCTCACTCCATCATAACCTCCTAACTAACTCTCGTGCCTAATACACTTGTCTTTTGACCTATGGAAAATGCACTTGGTAGATGGAGAAATGGGCAAAGGGCTAAAAATAGCCCTTTTGCCCATTCTCTATCCACCGACGTTAGTCAACTGTCGGCCGACACCGGTGGGATCACCAACGTCGATTACATAAGTTAGACTCTAACCTTGGGTTGCCCCCCCACTTCTTGCGTATCGACATGCACACTCTAAGACCAAGCATCAAAATTTGACTATCACTCTCCAGGCTACAGAAACTCTACAGAAGTCACTCCAAACATTGGATTGGAACATTGCATGAGGTCCTCGACATCAGCCACAATAGGAACAAGCATTCTGACACCTCTAGTTCTTCATCTAAGAGAGCTAAGTATTCTATCTTATTTCCATCTTTTAGAATACATTGGTAATTAGTTTCCATTTGGTATTTCTAAGAACTATTGAGAGACCTGACTTTCTTCCTAGAGACGCTGAAAAGCCTTCCTCTTATTCTTATCCTCTTTTCACACCTACCCTCTACCTTTGCCTCTCCTCAGACCTTATACATCTCCTCATAACCCTACACAGATTGCCAAACTCCCAGACTCCTCTGTCGACCACAAACATAACCAAAAACTCGTCTAAGGCCCACTGCCCCTACCGACATCAGCAGTATAACCGATGTCGGCATAGTTTACCAAATTGACCTTGGCAGGACTACCGACATCGATGACTATGACAGACTAACTACGGAGAACAGGTACGCATTATCTATATTTATATTTCTTAGTCTTTTACCATTTCTTTTTATAAAACACTCTTTTCCTCAAATAGTGGACTGTCATCCCTTACGGAGCTTTACGCTTCCTGGACCGAGCGTGTATCTTGGCAGTCCACCATATCTTTCTCTAACATTCTCCTTGTTTGAGTTTCTTTCTTATCTACAGGTGTTTCCTCCACAGCCAAAGAGGAGCTCCCACAAAGCTCGGATACAGTGCACAACTTAATCTGGGTATCAATCAAACCCCAAACCTTTAACTTTAGTTTCTTCCTCCTTCTGAATATAATTACCAAAAACTTAGAGAAACACAAGTGACAAAAACAACAAAGTATAAAAGATTACAATAGCTTTGTCTCAGATTAATTCTTACTTACTCTCTATCTTTTCCACACTCTACCTAGTTATCCCCTAAAAGTATTCTCCTTATATATAAGATACATGTGATTATTATTTTAAAAAAATCATAATATATTGCAACCATAAGATCTCATAATGTTGTATAAATTAGATCAGGACAAAAAAGATGTTATAATGTCTAAGACTAAATGGATGTACACTCATAAAATGAAAAAATATCCCAATGAAGTCTACATATGGTTGTAACAAATTATTATCAAGTTATATGACTGTTTAAGTTTGTTGGGTAAGTTTGAAAATGGTCTAGAGATGACATCATGAGATTTTTTGGCATTCTATAAAATATCAACCTACAACAGTAGCTATAGGTGGTACTAACTAGTAGTTATGAGCTATTCTTAATTATTGTGAGTGTTTTATGCCTTCAAGGTCTAGGCAACCAAATGTTTTGGATGCATATACCATAATAGTTATGTGTGAAAAACATATGAAAAAAATTATTCCACTTTATCCATGAAAATTTTAAACCACTAAACTATGTTAAAAAAATCAAAAATAACATATCGATCTTAAGACTAATCTGCATGTGTGTGTGTGTGCACGCTCATGCATGCACACACACTAATATACTATGATTATTATAGATGGAAAATGTGATAAAAGGGTAAATTTTGGTAAAATATTATATAGGTAAATGAGGCCATTTTTAGGTCTCATCAAATTACATGGTGTTGTCTACTTTAAGAAACCTAATCTTTGTTTAGGATACCATCAAATTAAATCAAATATGGGGATATACATATGACAAATTTTATAACCTTGAAGGCCATTATGAGTTTAGGTAATTCCTTTTGATCTCAAAAAATCACCATATACATTTGATATTTTGATGAATGCTACCTTTAGGCATATTTTGTGGAAATTTGTTTTACTGATTTTTAATGGCATGCTAATATACATTAAAACATGGGAAGAATGCTTACAACATATGAATCAGTTATTGATAATTATAGATCAATATTATCTTTACACCAAGCCTTTCAAATCTGATTCTAGAGTACATAAGATTGATTACTTGGATAATATTGTGTCACATGAAGGCATCAAGGTAGAATCCCATAATATCAATGCCATGATAAAATGGGAAGTTATAAAAACCCTCAAGAACCTTTGAGGTTTTTTAGGACTGATAAATTAAAACCATTGGTATCTAAAAAATTATGGAATCATAATAGTACCATTCACAACTTTGTTGAAGAAAATTTTAGAAAATAAAGGATACCATGTGATCCACTCTAGTTTTTCATACCCCATGTTCTTCAAAGACCTTCATTGTTGAATGTGATGTATAGGATATGGAATAGGTGTAGTACTCATGCAGTAAGGAAAACCCCTTACATTTGAGATTCATTAACACAGTGTTAATAATTTTTAAATCCTATTCATAAAAGATATGATGGTTATTATTCATGTAGTATAATAATAGAGACCGTATTATATGGTTAGATACTTTAATGTGAAAACTGATTATCATAGTCTAAAATACTTGTTGAAACATAGGTTTTCATTTGAAGAAAAATAAAAATGTGTTACAAAAATGTAAGGGTATGACTTTTAAATCATATATAATAAAGGAAAGGATAACATAGTTGTAGATGCATTATGAAAAATGGATAAATCCACAGAGGCATTGTTATGTGTAATGTCATATAGTAGACAGATTGGGTGGATGAGGTAAGATCATAATTAAAAAATAATATTTATACATAGATATTGATTTAGTAAATCATATAGGATCCAAGTGTCTTAGAAAAATTTGAGTGGAAATTAAATGCATTTTTGTATAGGGGTTATATCCATTTTTTACATCATATAAATAGGATATATGGGTTCATTGGCTTCCACTAGTAGAATGGTGGTATAACACTTTCTTCCATACTTCATCCAAAATGTATCCATATGTGGCACTCTATGGGTATCAAACCCTATTTAACACCTCATCCTTCTAGGTAAAGTTAACTTTTTGAGATATTTAGGAACACCTTCAACACTAGTATAAGGCAATACCTAGTTTAAGAGAGAATTTGGCAATGACATAGAACTAAATGAAGTAGAAAATGGATCAACACCATAGTGAGATGAATTGTAAAGGGGGTAATTGGGTATTTTTGTGCCTATATAAATATAATAAAATTTCCTTGAAGTAAAAAAAAATGATAACAAACCTTCTCCTAATTTTACGACCCTTATCAAATCCTATAAAAAATCAACAATATCACATACAAATTGGAGTTTCCTCAATCTACACACATATATCTAGTCTTTCATGTCTCCTACTTAAATAATGAAATTAGATAGTAATTTTATATGTAAATTAAGTTACCAAAGTTATATGAGGAATGAAAATTAATCTTGGAAATTGAGATCCTTCAAATACACACTAAAATGTTTTGAATAAGGGATATTGAATATTTGATCAAGTGGAATTATTTTATGAACAAGGATGTAACATAAGAGGATGAAGCATTCTTGAAAAAAAATCCAAATTTATTCAACATTTAGGTAAATGTTTTTTATAAGGGGAGTGTAATGATATGCCATTTATCCATAGTGTGTATATGGATATGCCTACATCAACTTTAATCTTATCTTGTCACATTTTTATATGTCATATTATTAGTAGTAGGGTCAACCTATGGAGTAACATAACCTAAGTAGGGTATATATAGGAGGTAGTGGTTAGTACTCTCAAATTATATTACAACTTATATTCTTATTGCATGGTTGTGTAGGCTTCTCCCTCAAAGTGGCTCAGTCTTAGTTATCAACTATTCTACTCTATCATCAAATATGGTGTGGATCTACTTAATCTACTCACATTATTGGGCTATATTGATGTTAATCTACTCATGATATTTAAATTTATATCTTTTTTTTGTGACCTTATATGATCTATCTAATTAATTTCATTACATATTCTATCACAACACAAATAGGTAGGGTACACAATCATGTAAGGGTTTCTATGAATGTTAAATTTGAAATTTTTGGAGTTTGTGATTATAAATCCAAATATTCCCAACCCATGAGAATTATTGTACCTAGTGTGGCCATTCATGATAAGACTCAACCCTTGAATGAACGTATTCATAATGATAACATTCATGCACATCACATCATTACTATGATAAACTATGTAGATAGGTTACAAAGAAAGTCCATACTTTATCTCTAAATGTCACATCAAATTAAAATAATCTTACACATGCCAAAAATCCATAGCATGTAATTTTAAATTATATCCATAAATCCCCATTTAAAAATTATGTGTCTCAAATAATTTCATCATCAACATGTGTTAAAAATAAAAAATCATTTATGACTAATGAATCATGAAATTGGCATAAACTTAATACTTCCCCAGGTGAAACTCTTATGAACATGATTCAAAAAAAAAATGATCATAGTATCTCCTATGCATCCTATGAAAATATCCAAATACTATTGTGCTTATCATATAATTCATGGACATCCCATGGATAAATTTTGGGATTTGAAAATGGAATACAAGATCTTATAGATAGTGGTGACCTTACATTGGATACATCTAGTAAAGCACCACCAAACTCAATCACTTCTTCTAGTATTAATAAACTAACTAAAATTGTAATTCCATCTCCCAAGGTAAAATTTCCAAAACAAGAGTTACATAAATAAAATATACATAATAAATATGTGCCTAAGATATAAGTAAATAATAAAATGTACCTAAGAAGACTAATATTACAAATAAGGTTTCCAAGGTGGCAACCATAAATCCTTCTGCATTCCTAGAACCTTTGATTAGTATTCCTTATATAGATGGTAAGAAATACACCAATGTCATCACCGATAACTCATGTGAAATTGATGTATGTGGCATGAAACTTCTAAAATATCTTGGATATGACACCAATAACTTAAATAAGACTAATTTATATAAATCATACATAGGATCCATTAAGTGGTACATTATTTTTGGTCTAAAGTTGCATTCTTATATATTCCACATCAACCCCACTTTGACAGAATATATTGTTATACTAGAATATCATGAAAAAAAATAAAAGGTGAAACACTTGAAAATAATCATGATCACATTATATTTGAGTTACAACACAAGAATTTTCGATTCCAAGAGATGGAACATCTTCAAATCAAGTAGATTAAGTGGAAACCATTTATTCATCTAGTGCTTGAACACTAATATATCACTCTACTCCATGTATGACCACAATTGGGGTGAATGATCTTAATGATGATGGATATATTGAAGAATAAATAAAAAGCAATAAAACAATTATAAAATATTGTGTGGTCAGTTATACATATCCTACTACAAATTTATAAGATGATTTGAATGACATGTCCAAATTATAGGATGAATAAGGAAATATACTTAATGATTACAACATATATGATATAAATTCTACATATGAATATCCCATTGATTGGATCATTGGTTAGATAAAACATAATTTATTATACATAGCTTCTTGATTTTTTCTTGGTTGTTCACCCTCTCTACTATTAAATCATGACATACATGTGTAAAAACACTTTTGTATTGACCACTCTTCTAGCCCTTGGATTTACTTTGGTTATAACATTTTCATTGGCCCTTGCCTTTTGATTGTTAATCTTGATCCAAATATACATGATATTTATCCTCCAATAACACATCCTTTATATTACTCTAAGTATAGTGCACATTCCTTATGGAATGCTAGTATCTCACCTCTTCATATTGACTATATATTAATTATTTTGTCATGGAATACATTGATTTTACATGATCAAACATATTTTATTGCTACGTATCTTTGTGAATTTGATGCATACCTATTCTTTCTGAATGGAGGCATGCATCTTCTTATTTCCATATATTGTTTTAAGATATGACTTCATGATTCACATATAGAGTGGGGTGTGTTTTTTTCCTTCGCTTCCTTGAGACTGCTTTGTTATTCCACTTGGTGCATATTAAGTGCTAACATGAGTTATGGATTGTTTAGATCCATTTTATTATTCTATTTTTAATGCTTGACTCTTGGAATTTCTTGATTAAATATGTGTGTTAATAATTAAAAAATAATCAAAAATACCAAAAAATAAATAATTAATGAAATATTCAAAAAATACAAAGCCAAGACTTGTGCATGGAATGTTTTCTATTATATATGATTCATTTATGTTATTTGTCATATACATGGTAAATTACATATCCATTTTACATGCACATGTTTTTTATGATATACATGAGTAGGATGGAGGACATACGGGTTATATATGATACATGGACATACATATGCATAAAATTATTTACACCCACGTCCTACCTTTCTAAATTAGTTTCATGTCTACAATGGTAGAATCTTTGCACACTTATAAATTTATATATTTCTATGTTATTCCATTGATCATAGTATATTGTTACACATTGATTTATCTTTCTTATACTTATATAGTGTTATTTCCTACAGATAATAAATGATGATGTTGATTGATTATGCAAACTAACATTAATTTATCTATGCATGCTTGGTTTTAATGAATATTACATTATGTGATAATTAATTTATACTATATTTAAATTTTCTATGAGTAAATTGATGATTTATTATCACATCATGCATCAATTAAGTCAAAATAACCTCTAGTCCATGTCTAGTCATAATCAATTTAGAGTTTTATCATGTCTTGAGTGCTTGTATGCTTCATCATCATGATATTGTGTGTGTGTGTGTGTGTGGATACATATATGATTGTTTCTGAGCTTCATGTAGTGATTTATACCACACAAATTTTATTATGTGTGATTCCATGATTTCCATCATGCATCCACTACGATGTTTATTAGTACATGCTTAATTTTTATATCCACTTGACATGAAACTCAAATGTACATTTCTTTGAATTACATGTTTCATACATCCTTGAATGCTAAAATATTTGTATGATGACATATCATATCATGATTATATACATACTACACATGATTACATTTTTTATATAAAACACATGGTGCACATAACTCTTTCTTTTGAGATTATTGATTCATAGTTTTCATCCCTCATATAAAAAATGAATAATATAGTTTGTTTCTCTTAGATATTCAAGCCATGATAGACAAACAATCATACTTTGTGTCAAATTATGTGACTGAAATGGAATTGATTTAGTCATATATGAGGTATATGTAAGGTATTCTACATGATTTTGATTCACAGTTGGAACATTTCATGACATTCTAAGACATATTATATGGGTAAGATTGAACACATTTTTCAAATTTAATAGATTATCATATTTATTACATTATGTATATTTTATCAATTTTGTTAATTGAGAATATTAATAGACATTATATGATATTATGACATTTAATATCACTTTGAGGTATATATGGATTAAATTTGGGGCGTGAATGTTATTCATCTAAATATTTTTTTATTTATATGTTGTGTATTGATAGGGAATGATGGTACTATGTAATAACTTTAGATCTAATTCCATTTGCATTATTTGATTTAAATTTCAAATTTCTATATGACCTATTTTGGATTTCTACCTTGACATACAAACCTATTCTGGGCTTCCATCTTGACATACAAACTTGTTCTAGGGTTCCACATTAGCATATGAACCTATTTTGGGTTTATATAAAAGATTAATGGTTTTATTTAGAGCAATGTAGTTAAAATATGTAAGACAAATTCTATCAATTTTCCTTCTATAATGGCAGTTTAGGCTTTAACACTCTTTAACATGTGGTTTCAGTGGTTGAGTCTACTTAGGGCATAATTACCCCATGGAAGTATTCAAACAAGTTCAACAAGTGGTAGTTTGCTTCAAATATCCTTATGTGTATTCCTTATATTTTTAATTTTAAATAAATCAATGACCTAGATTATTTCATATTTTTTATCATGATTAGATATTGATCTATATATTTTTTGTTTTAGGTATTACATAGAGAAATAGGACATTTAGGCCATACCTAGGAACACTAAGTATGGTTAATCATAGGTACCAAATTTATTATTTTATCTTTTTAATATATCATTATTAATAATAGACTTAAAGTGGGCATTTTTAAACAATTAAATCTAGTATTAGACACTTGGAAACATAAATTTGGTACACTTTGACATACTTGGACTTTACATACACATTTGAATCTTGTGAGCACTTTACCCTATTCCTTTACCCACCAATTATCTTGGCTAAACCAACATACTAGCTGGACATATTCAATATCACCTTGGCCTATGTAAGAGCACTGTATAATCCTAGATAGACAATCTCCATATCCCAAATCACTTATTTTCACTCTGAGGATAGTATCAAAAATAGTCAGACAGTTGTGGTTTTACTTCAAGTTTTTAATTATACTAGTAATGTCCAAGAACACTTAATGGATAGTTTTCATTTTTGTATGTCTCCATTAGGTTAATCTAGACACATTTTATGGGTTGGACATAGCTATAAATATCATAGAATCATCTATAAATAAAAACCAATATAAATGTTATATTCACTTAGTAATTTGGTCACTACCTTGGGACATGAGATTGAGAAATAAATTATCACTCTCTCAAGATGTTATCAAAAAGGCATACAAACCAAAAAAACCCTCAAAATATTAGCCCTATATCCAAGTGTGAACACAAATGTAGGTTAAATTTGAATGGTTCCAATTGTCTAAATCCAAACATTGCATTTATTTATAGAATTATAATTATGGTGCAAACACACACCTATGTGGGAAAATTGTATGTGGTTTTAACCTTATTTAGAGTATTATAACATAAAAAGTACTCGATTACTTAATAAGGAATAGTTGGGGTTGTGCAAAACAACTTACTAACCCATTTTTCAAGTGTAATCTTATGGCAAAAGTGAGGTGAGGGTTTCAAATCAAGGATAATCAAAACATGGATCGGTCCATAGGACTGAGGTGAGTTCACAACATGAGGTATTTGCAGGTGCAAGTGTACCAATTTGAAGTGGAAAAACTTATATATTCAATGAGGATATTATTAGTATAACATAGATAGTATTGGTCAATTCAAGAGTATGAGCATCACTGACGGTGTTTGCATAGGGTTTTAACTCATGTATCCTAATCTAAGTAGTTTTAGAGTGGACACATAGTTATTTTAGGGACTATGATGAATGCACTGATTTTTATAAATTATAATTAAGTTAAATACATCTCTCCTACATTG